>JAODAL010007879.1:0-121941 GCA_025379985.1 Phyllomedusa bahiana | reverse complement strand
GGACATGGCTGCAAGGGGGACAACTGGCTACAGGGGCCACTAGCTACAATGGGGCCACTGGCTACAAGAGGGACACTGGCTACAGGGGCCACTGGCTATGGGGGCCACTGGCTACAGGGGCCACTGGCTACAAGGAGGACACTGGCTACAGGGGGGGGCACTGGCTACAAGGGGGACACTGGCTACAAGGGGGACACTGGCTACAAGGGGGACACTGGCTACAAGGCGGGCACTGGCTACAAGGGGGCCACTGGCTACAGGGGGGCACTGACTACAAGGGGGACACTGGCTACAGGGGCAACTGGCTACAGGGGCAACTATCATGGATGCTGGGGCTACTATCTGGTTACAGGGAGGTATTACATGGCTACAGGGGCAACTATCATGGCTGCAGAGGCAACTATCTGGCTACAGGGGCAACTATCGTGGCTACTGGGGCTACTGTCTGCTTACAGGTGGGTATTACATGGCTACAAGGGGCAGTTATCTGGTAAAGCCCTGTGTTGCAATGTGGCGCATTTTTTTACAGGGGGGAGGGCGAAATTTCTTCACCTCGCCCTGAGTGCAATTTAGCCTAGGAACGGCCCTGTCCATCCCACTGCAGACACATGGACTAGTAAGCACGGTCAAGGGCGTTACATGTCACTGACTGCTCACTGGATGAGGATGACAGTGTCTCTGGTGATGATGGTGGGTCTCGGGCTCGGTGGACACTCTATCACACTGCTGCTACGGTGCAGGGTCCAGATCCCCAAACTCCACGAATAGCATCATGTGCCAAGAGAAACCAGGCTGTTCTGAAATTAATGTGTCTTGGAGACCATCAACACACAGGTCAAGAGCTGTGGATGGCTGGGTGCTAAGACTGTGCTGCCAGCAGGGCTGCCATCAGAAATTTCAGGGCCCCATACAGCTGAAGCGTCTGGGCCCCCCACCCGTCAACCACGCCCCCATTGCCCCGCCCACTCAACAGTCACCCAACGCGAGAAAAAAAATGCAATTGCGCCATTATTTTTGAATTTTACAGTTTATCAATATTGTGCAGGTCAGTACGTAGACAAGGGCCAGAAAATACTGCCACATGTCACCACTATTATGTTACTGACCAAACCAGTATCCCCAGACCAATATGGCAATAATATACTAAGACCATATAATACCGCCGCATTTCACTACCATAACAGTACTGAACAATACCACTGTACTGTTAGTGAATATGATTCAATAAGACCGTTATTACAGGGGTAATATAGGGAGAGATACAGGTATACACACTGCAGCTACATTTAGTGACTCACAGGTGACGTCTCATCGGACCAGTCGTTCACTTTCCCTTCTCTTCTCCATTCGGTCCAGACTAGGCGACTTAAAAAGGGGCCCCCGCACAGCTAGGGCCCCGGGGGGGAAGGGGCACTGGGGCAGGGTGGGCTTCGGGAGGGGCCCCAGAGGCATCTTGCACAGCTAGGGCCCGGGGGGCGCTGGCGCAGTGGCTTAAGATGGGCCCCACACAGCTGGTACCGGGGGGGTGCCCCCAGGGTTTAAGTGTGGTGTTTTGGGGGCGGGTGGGCTTCAGAGGGGCCCCAGGGGGAGGGCACGGGGTTAGGTGGGGGTTTCAGTGGGGGGTGCTGTGGCAGGGTGGGCTGCTGAGGGGCCCCAGTGGCTTCCGAGGGTCCCCACACAGCTGGGGCCAGGTGGGGTCACTAGGGCAGGTGTGGGGCTTCCGTGGGGCCCTGGGGGTGGTGCTGGGGCAGGGTGGGCTTCTGAGGAGCCCCACACAGATGGGGACCAAGGGGAGGCACTGGGGTAGGTGGGGGTTGCTGGGGCAGGGTGGGCTGCTGAGGGGATTTCAGAGGGGCCCCACCAGCTGGGGTCAGTGGGGCACTAGGGAAGGTGGGGGGTTTCCCGAGGGGCCCCCGGGGGAGGTGCTGGGACAGGGTGGGCTTCTGAGGGGCCCCAGGGGGTACGTGGGGCCCCAAACAGGTGAGGCCCAGGGGGGGGCACTGGGGTGGTGGGGGTTTCAGTGGGGGGGTGCTGGGGCATGGTGGTTTGCTGAGGGGCCCCAGGGGCTTCAGAGTGGCCCCACACAGCTGGGGCCAGGTGGGGGCACTAGGGCAGGTGGGGGGCTTCTAAGGGGCCCCAACGGGAGGTGCTGGGGCAGGGTGGGCTTCTGAGGGGCCCCAGGGGTTCAGAGGGGCCCCACACAGATCGGGCCCAGGGGGAGGCACTGGGGTAGGTGGGGGTGCTGGGGCAGGGTGGGCTGCTGAGGGGCCCCAGGGGCTTCAGAGGGGCCCCACAAAGCTGGGGTCAGGTGGGGGTTTCAGTGGGGGTTCTGGGGCAGGGTGGCCTTGACCATCACACAATGTGAGGGGGGGGGCCGTGCTCTGAGTCACAGGAGCGCTCCATACAGTAACAGAGCTGCAGCAGCCTCTCACTTACTTCAGATCCCTCTGCTCCGTCCTGTGAGGAGATCGCCCCTCCTCTCTCTCTGCTGCCAGGAGTCACTGAAGCCCCACCCACAGGCAGAGAGACAGAGGAGGAGCGATCCCATCACAAGACGGAGCAGAGGGATCTGAAGTAAGTGAGAGGCTGCTGCAGCTCTGTTACTGTATGGAGCGCTCCTGTGACTCAGTGCGCGGCCCCCCCTCACATTGTGTGATGGTCAAGCCCAACATGCCCCTATGACTCGGAGCGTGGGCCCCCCTCCTCACACTCTGAGCCGCACGGGCCCCAGCGGACGCTCAGCAGTGCCACGGGGCCCGTGTTCTGGCTCAGAAAGCTAGGGTTTTTGAAACAAGGGGGCCCTTTGCTTGCAGGCGGCCCCCTTGTTTCACCGGGCCCCATACAGGAGTTCTGGCTGTACCCCCTGTATGGCGGGCCTGGCTGCCAGGCAAGGTGGTGTGCGACAACGGGAAAAATCTCCTTGCTGCCCTTAAGATCAGTAGACTTACGCACATCCCTTGCCTGGCACACGTCATGAACCTGAAACCTGTGCAGAAATTTATCAAGCGCTACCTGGGTCTTGAATGTCTGCTGAGGAAGGCCTTGGCTTACACTTCCGGTGTTCGCACCCTGCTTCGGCCAAACTGGCAGCGTTGCAGCATCATCTGGGCCTCCCTGTCAACAGTCTCATTGTTGACATGGCAACACGCTGGAATTTCACCCTCCACATGCTCTAGCGATTGTGGCAGCAGCGTAATGCCATTATTCATTATGAAGTGTCACCTCTCCTGACGAGCAGTGGTTTGGACCTTCGGGGTGTTGAGCCATAGAGAGTGGAGGCAGGTGAAGGGTCTCTGCACCACCCTTCACAGTTTTGAAGACGCCACCAAAATGGTCAGTCAGGACGATGGCCTTGTCAGCATGACCATTGTGATCATATTTTTACTTTAACAAGTGTTAGACACTCTGCAACAGCAGGTCCCAGCAGTGATGGAGGAGGCAGACACAGAACCTTATTTGCCGGAGGATGTAGAAGGCCCAACTGTTTCCCAAATTTATAGGTCTAGTAGTACAGCGCATGAAGCTAGCCAGGGCTGTTGTGACGCTATGGATGAGAAGTGGAGGAGGGTGATGAGGCAGGGCTGGACAGCGACGGTACCAATTTCCCTTCGGTTGTAAGATGTTGGCACAGATTTCAAGAGGAGGAGGAAGATTTGTTTAGTGTCCCTGGACCCAGAGGCTCAGGAAATCCCAGCAGCATCTCACACATGAGTGCTTGGATGCTACATTACCTGCAACATGATGTACGCATCAAGGCAATCAAAACGAACAGCGGTTACTGGGTGGCCACCCTCCTTGATCCACGTTACAAATAAAAAGTCAGCAATTTCCTTCCACCCACATAAATTCACAGTAAATTGCAGGAATTTGAGACAGCGCTCATTGACCAACTTGAGACATCTGTTGCGTCTTCCTCACGTTCTAATGTCACGGTGGAACAACGTCAGCAACGTGCCAGCAGTAGACTGGCAAGTAGCCGTAGCAGCAGCATCAGCAGCAGCAGGCAGTGTGGCAGAAGCCTACTGGTTGACAAGTGGCAATCTTTTTTACCACCTCACCAACGCCTTTAAGTCAGGGCAGCATTCAAACACATAGAGACCGCCTTAAGACCATGGTCCATGACTACCTGCGGCTCAACCCCGAAGTTTTTGGACTTGGTCTTGACCCATTCGACTTCTGGGTGTTCAAACTGGATGAATAGCCTGAGCTTGCTCAGCATGCCATAGAAGTTTTATCCTGCCCAGCAGCCAGCGTTATCTCGGAACACACCTTCAGCACAGCTGGCGGGGCGATAACTAACGTATTCGTCTTTCCCCTGAAAATGTGGATCTTTTGACATTTATCAAAAAGAATCAAGCATGGATCTCTGACTATTTAGTTGCCCCGCTTGCCGATGTCACTGACTAGTAAACTATAGCACGTCTTCTTCACAATGTGAAATACACATTCCACATTGAAAAAATTCAATGGTCCTATTGAAAAAAAATCTTATTTCAAATACTCATTTCTTCTTGCTAATTTTATTCTGAGTGTCTATAATGTAATTTTTTCTGGTTTTGGGGTCAGGCTACAGTAAAGGGGTGCCAATAGCCATACAAATATCATATATAGACCCATAAAAAATATATATTTTTCTTCATTTTATTTCTCAAATTCATATACAATACAAAATTCTTAAAAAACACTTATTCAGTCTTATTCATCATAGCATGTACATGTAACAATTACTTAGTACAGCATATCATTTCCAATCAGAAAGGCAAATACCTTATTTCCCGTATGCTCACTGCACAGTTATAGCTGGGAGCAGCTTGGACAACCAGCTGTGCTGCACACAGGTGCAACGTTTCGAGGATAAACATGCCCTCTTTGTCAAACCAAACTGTTATATCAATAAAAGCGGAGAATTGTATAAGAGGTGCCAATAGGGCAGTACTCCTGTCAGGGGTCCTAATCAAAAAGGCACCCAGTGATATGATAAAAATAGGAACTAGTAATGGGTGGGGGCCTCATTTGATTTAGCTGCTTGGGGCTCTGAAACGGTTAATAGATGACTGAATGCAGCCTTGGCTACCACTGCACTCCTTATAACTACAGCCCTACAAGCTGAACCTCTATGTTCCCTGTTGGGATGTTCTTGCTGCCACCACATATATGACATGTTCTTGGGCCCTGGTGAAAAAAGTGATACCCAATAAACAGACTGCACTAGATAATCCATATTCTGAAGAGCTCTTTGATGACACGGTACGGTTGAGATCAGAAGGCATTTCAAAAGATCAAGAGGCCCAAGAGGATGATTTTGTCTGCTCTGACACCCAATTGCTGATGCCCTCAGAGGAGGAGAAGGAAGGTGGTCCCTCTCTTTCCGCTGCACTCGCCACCTTTAAGGTGCGAAAATGACAAACACAAGAGGCAAATGGTGTGGAACCCGGTATATGTTCTCCAGACCCTTCCGTTAACATGGAGTTGTGCCTTTGTCAACATACATGCACACCTACAAGAAGGGTGACATTGTGTACATTAAGAGTATGGGCACCATACAAAAAGGCATGCCACATAAATGCTATCATGGCAAGACTGGCAGGATCTACAATGTTACACAACATGCTGTGGGTATAATTGAGAACAAGCAGATCAAGGGTAAAATCCTTGCCAAAAGAATCAACGTCCATGTGGAGCACATTCGCCACTCCAAGAGCAGAGATAGTTTCCTCCAGCGTGTCAAGGAAAATTAGAGGAAGAAAAAGGAAGCCAAGGAGAAGGGCACCTGGGTGGAACTGGAGCGTCAGCCAGCGTTTCCAGGAGAAGCTCACTTCGTCCGCACTCATGGAAAGGAACCTGATCTCCTCGAGCCCATTCTCGATGAGTTTATGCATAATGTGACAAAATCCTTTGCAAAATATACCATAGTTGCTTAAGCATAAGGAAGTGATGGTACTATGTAAGGGTTTTTCAAATTTTATATGGAGGGGCAAGCACTCTCGTATAGGCAGAAATTTCTCAAGTGCTACCCGGGTCTTGACTGTCTACTGAGCAAGGCTCGAGGTCTTAGCTCATACTTGCGGCTTTCATAAAAGGGGTGCCAGGGGTGCCAATAGGGCAGTACTGCTGTCAGGGGACCTAATCAAAAAGGGGCCCAGTGATATGTTAAACATAGGAACTAGTAATGGGTGGGGGCCCCATTTGATTTAGCTGCATGGGGCCCTAAAATAGTTAATAGATGACTACCACTGCACCCCCTATATCTACAGCCCTGCCAGCTGAACCTCCATGTTCTCCTTTGGGATGTTCTTTCTGCCACCACATGTATTACATGTTCTTGGGAACAGGTTGCCAGCAACTCCGGTATGAATAAAATCCAAGCACCTTTATTTGTAATCCATTAAGAAGTATGTGAGGACATACAAGCCAAGAATGGTGGCCTAGAACGCTGACGCGTTCCGGGCTGCACAGAGCCCTTAATCGTAGATTAAGGGCTCTGTGCAGCCCGGAACGCGTCAGCGTTCTAGGCCACCATTCTTGGCTTGTATGTGGTAACTGACTTTAGTTTCAGGAACAGTTGTTCCAGATGGACGCCATGACGAATGACTATAACTGCAAAGTGCTGGGTGTCAGGGTTATATCGTCGGGATCCATGTCAGTTCGTTCTGTCACAAAGTGAACGAGGTCAGTTCGTTCTGTTTTTGTTGTCGGGAGGTCAGCACGTACTGTAACGGATGAAACGGGTCAATGCATACTTTAACAACCATAGGTGGGTAATGTGGATCCTCTGGGCCACCGTGAGCGTAGATGGTAAAAGAGGAGACCACGCCAGGGAGTGGAGTCTAAAAGGCCGCCAGTCTTCACTAGAGCCCACCGAAAGTACGGATGGACAGAAGTGAGGAGTCACAGCAGGTAAAGTCATAAAGGGGTAGCAGAGTCGGAGGCAGGTAATGGATTGGTAGAATTGCAAGATAGCAACAGTAGAACAGGCTGGTGCAGCAGCAGGAACAGCAGTAGAGTACTTTGAATAACACAAGGTTAACTCAGGGTTAACACAGGTAACAGCAACAGCAGATTTTAAAACGATCACTTCATCGACATCTTATCCCCATTCTTAAATGAACCTGATTGAAATGTAACTGAGTAGACGGGGGAAAAAGTATAGCCTGTATGGTGTGCAGGCTATATGCCCAGAATTATGGGCCCCTGGGCAAACCACTGCAGTGGGCCCTTCCCAAATACATGAAATCACACTAGGCCATTCCTCAAGCCCTCCCCCATCACACCCTTATTATCACGCCACTTTTGTTTGGACACTGTCAGCCTGCAGCCTACAAGACTGATTGGTAGGGCAGGGAGCTTTTGGCTCCCTTCTCCACTATGGTTTTTAACTGTTTACACATCCTAAAAACACAAAAACAGTTAAATTAGCAAAACCAACCAAGAGACCAGGGTGTGTTTCTTGTATTTCTGTGACATACATACACCACTTGGGGCCCATATACTTGTGGGGCCCCCGGGCAACTGCGTAGTGTGCCCAATGGAAAAGATGGCCCTGATGGTGTGGCACAGGACAGTTCAGATGGGGAGATGCCCTGCATTAGGGCAAAATATTCCAAATCTATTTATTCTGAAAATGCCTCACTTTACCAGTAAGGCCAAGTATTCCCACTGTGCAGGTCTTTGTTTACAAAGCTTTTGTCCTCTCTAGGGCAGACAGGGTGTCTGCTTTGTCTACTAAACTTCTAGATGTCCAGACAGCTACTGTTCTATACGACTGTACTGTAAGTAAGGTCACATTATACATTTAAGTCTTTTCCAATGTATAAGCCCTTAAAAAAGGAGTTAAGTAAAGGATAATAATGATAATTATAAGAAACACATCATACTTCACAATACTTCACATTTATTATTCACAGAGAATCAAACTCTCCCTAATTTCGGTGCCCTTCCTTGCTCATAAAAATTTGCATCTGTTAATGAAATTGTTTGTTCCTAGTAATATTTTATCTCACCATCTGTTGGTATACACTGTATGCAAATGATTTTCAGATTTAAAGATTTAAAGGGGTAATATGGTTTTAACAAATAAAAGCTTACTCTGTGCATAATGGAAAGTTACATAATTTTCAAGTATAATTTGTGTATTAATTTCTCATAGTTAACAGCAGTCTATTGGGAACCATTATTGATTTACAGTATTTCCAGAGGATAAAAATCTGTCCCAGTCATGTGATCACACAGGTGTATCACGTGGTACAGTAATCAGGGTTGCAGACACTGAAAAGTCTCACCCGATTTGCTTTTACTTTCTGGTTATAATTATGGCTAGTGCCATTATGCCTCAGCTGCTGCTTCTGCTTTAAGCTGTGTACTACAGTTTAGCAACTCATCATAGTTAACATGATGAAAAGAAACCTTGAAGTAGTTTAGTTTTCATACTACTCCCTAGAGCAAACACAATAGTCTGATACTTTCTGTTTTTTTGTCAGCTTTGCTGTGTAGACTAGGTCAGTTTGTGCAGTGTCATCTCATTATTAAAGGGTATGTACAGTAAGTGAATGGCAGCTCTAATGTACTATTGGAAGCATTGGTAAGATATGCTAATACTATGCACACACAAAAAAGGCTTTGTATGCATCTTTCTCATCACTTCCTTGAGCTATACTTACTAATTTACTGGAGACTGTAACAATATGTGAAATTTAGCTGTCAATTAACTCCTGTTAATTTCAGCTGCCATAAGGCACCCATACCCTAAGAAACAGTACAAGAACAAAGTACAAACGTCCATTTTGGCAGCCCAAAAGAAACATGTAAAAAAATATATAAAACAGCTACAACATTTTGAAATTTAACAAAACCATTATTCCTCTTCTGCATATTTGAATGCAATCAATGAAAACCAAATACGTGAAAAGTTGAATGCTAAAAAGTAATACAAAAAAAGGTTTATTATTTTAACCAATATGTATAAAAATGTGTCCTACAAAAAGTATGAAAAAAAGTAGGACAAAAAAGCCACAGGTTTAGGTGGTGCCTCTTGGCAATTATGTTGGGTAGACCATCAGGTAATATCTTGCTTGAAATGCCACAAAACCTGAGTGTGATACAAAGAGGACATTTTTCATCATTTACTTCAAAGCATTTTGTTAGTCTCATCAGAACACATTTTTGGACAATATCAAATTGTGTGTCACTCATACAAGTGTCAGCTAGATTAAAGTCTTCTGAATAAAAAGTGTTTAGAAAGATAAAGGCACGGGATTGGGGAAGAGTCACATCAATAATGGGGTTTTGACACAGACATAAAGATGAAAAAAAATAATTTGCTGTACACAGAAATTGTCAAATCAATGAATATCTGTATTTATATAATGTACAATTAAAAAGTACAAAATGTGATGGAGCTCAAATAACATTTTTTTCATACATAACATTGCCCATTGCTAAATCATTAACTTAATAATGTTGCTGCAGTTTATGCAATTGTCTTTGCATACACAGTCTCAGGCCATTAATGACACAAGTGTCCTCTACATTAGGCGAGGCCCCTTCCTGATTTTTATCCTACTCCATATACGACAGATGTCAAGAGTGAAGTAGGAAAATTTTAATTGTATACAGGATATATTAGCATTGCCATATAGTGTACAAGTGATCAAACCTTCTAGTCATCATATACCCTAGGGGGAAGAACCCCTTTCCAACTTTTGACGAACTGCTAAGTCCAAAGGTTGTATTGAGCAGGGTCACTATTTGTGGGTGCCAGTTGATTGTGACAGCTGACAGCGTGACCGTTCTTCAATCTGATCGACCGCCTTGCGACGAGACTGTGGGTTGCCAATTAGTTACCATGGCAGTGGAAAGCCTAATAAAGGCTTCCATAGCTGCCATTTAATCACTTCTTGCAGAAGGGTGTACTAGCTAGTGCGCTAAGGGGAATGAAAGTTAAAGTAAAAAAAAAATAATAAAAAGAAAGATTTATAATAAAATATTTGTAATAAAATAGTAAAAAGATCAAACACCACCTTTTTATCATTTTCCAAATAAAAGAAAAAAAACAAAACTGTTTTACATCTTTTTGGCATGGAGTTAACTAATGTCTGACACCTGAAAACAAGTATTCCCGCCATAGCAGATTATACTACTTCCCAAAGTTCATTTGCATTTTAGGTTTTGCATCAAAAAAATGCATTTTTGAGGTCACTCCAAAAATTTTCAATCCGATTGAGGTCTGGTCACTTGTTGGTATGGAGCCATGATGTTGCCTGCTTGCTGGTGTGTTTGGGGATACTGTCCTGTTGGAACACCCATTTGAAGGGAATGTCTCTTCCAGTATTTATTTATATTTACCATATTTTCTGGAATATAAGATGCACCGGACCATAAAATACACATAGGTTTTAGAGGGAGAAAATAGAAAAAAAATTTAACCAAAAAGTATGGGCCTTCTGTACGCTTTACCTTGGTATTTTCATTGTTTCTAGTTTGTACGTTGTTATTCTCAAGTATATTGTTATAACTAAAATAGTTAGTATACCCTCGGGGAGGTGAGATTCCCAGCAAACTAATGCGATACTTATGTTTGCAGAATGTTTCAGATTTATAATGTACTCCCTGATATTGCCTTTTGTATACATTGATGTAAAAGCAATAAAAATTTTCGTGATAAAAAAAAAAAAAGTATGGGCCGAAGTCTAGTTTTTATTGGCACCATTTTGGGATAGATGTGACTTTTTGATCATTTTTTATTCCAATTTTTGAGGGATATGAAATGACCAAAAACCCCAAATTTTGGTGTTTTGATTTTTTTTCTTTTATGCTGTACAGCATACGGGACAAATTATGTTATACTTTAATAGATTTGACTTTTACAGATGTGGTGATAACAATTATGTGTAACTATTTTATTTTTTTATTTGTAAAACGGCAAAAGGGGGGGATTTAAATTTTATCTTTAAAACTTTTTTTTTTACTTTTATACTTAGTCCCCTAGGGTACTAGACAACGAGGGGCATGCTTATTTGTCCTATGTACAGCAGTACTGTTGTGCTGCTGTACATAGCACTTTCACACTTTCATTCATTACCTATTACACCCTGCCGTAAGCAGAATGTAATAGGTGTACATACGGTACATGGCAACTGTGGAAGCCTACATGAGGCTTCCTGCTGCCATGGCAACCAATCGCCCCCCTGCAGGGGGGTGATTGGATGGAGAACCGGTGCACTGCTCCTCACCGCGCGGCGGTAGATTTAAGAGCAGGGCTGCTAGCACTAACCCGCCGCAGCCACCCGCACCGACCTGCTGCAGTCGCCCGCACTGAGCTATGGCATGCGGGCTCAGGTGCCGCAATGCTGCAGGAAGCTGGTGGTGGGGTTTAACCCTTTAAACTCCGCCGCCGGCTTCCCGCAGCATTGCTCCTTTGCAGCCTCCTGCTGGTATGAGATAGTATATTCGGACTATAGGACGCACCCTGAAAAATACGGTATATGTATTTAAACTGGTCCATAATGGCTGGTATGTGATCAATGGGCCCAACTCCAGAGTATGAGAAACATCCACAAACCATTATATTTCCACTTGTAAACATAGAGAAACAATACCATCTTCAAGTCGGAGAGATGCGGCCAACGGAAGACCAAATTCTTGTAAGTATAAAAATAAATCCTTTATTTTCTCATATTTTAAGATCATGGTAGCATTCCACAGAAGTTCAAGAAGAACAATTACTCTAGGAAAAGCCTAGGTGTTGCAGGTCCGAGTACCCTTAAAGGGGTTGTCTCGCTACAATGATTGGGTTTTAATTAAAAGATCTTTAAAAAACAAGCAGCTTTGCAATATATGTTCATTACAAATGTCCTACTGATTTTGAGTTAGCCCTGTTAGTAGGAGTGCATCAGCTTCTCAAATTTCTATAGCAGCCAACCTGTTGATCCTTATCTTACTGGCTGTCAGGTCTGTATGACTCATCACCTTTGAAGACAGGTCTGAGCAGAGAGCCCCTCCCACACAGAATGCTTCTGTAGTGGAGGGAGGGGGAGGGAGGACTCTGGCTTCTGTGTCCCTGCTGCCTGGATTAACCCTGTGTGTGCCTGCTTCCTCCTGCTTTCTACACAGATAGATGTGACAGCAGTGTCCCTGTGTGTTACTATAATCATGATGTGTCTGTGGAACTGTCACTATACTAATACTATACAGATCAGGCATGTGAATACTTCATGCTGTGCTGTACTAGTGACACATAGTAACACTTCCCAGCTGCCCTGTGTCTGTTCTGACAGGGTTTGTTGTTGCTGGAGATGTGGAGACTTGTAAGCTAAGCAGGGGATTTAGGAACACATGCATCCCCTTGCTATTAGCATACACAGCAGCTTCACAGACCTCTCTACACTCATAGATCAGCCCTCTCCTGCAACAGACCTAGGCAGGCACACACAGGGTTAAGTCTGGCAGCAAACCCCCTCCCCCTTCCTGTATAGAAGTTATGGAGCTGCCTGTGTGCTGAGGGGAGGGGGGAAGAGGGAGCAGAAGAGACAGACCAAGAAGCACGCCCCTCAATTCAACTATCAGGCTCACTGACAGGCTGAAAGCTTGTAATGAGACAACTCCTTTAATCATGGCATGCCTTATAAAAGCATCAGGGAGATTTAAATAGCAACCCTGCCAGCTCAACGGTAATACTTCCTGATTAACCCAATACCGACCACATTAAAATACACAACCTGATAAAAGAAGGAGAAAAAACAAAACTAGAGATGCTGGGTCATGATCATGCCCGGCAGACCACCAGCTTTGGACTCTAGTCACCGGCCATGGCCGTTGCGACGTAAACCATGGTTTATGACATAACGCTTTGTATTTATCTTTCTGTGTGATCTCTCTTAATTGATTCCTGGCCAACGCTCCTGGCCAGGAATTCTCCAGCACTCTTTGAGTTAATCTGTTCCTTGCTGATTGACGGTTTTGTACCCAATCTGATTTTGTGTTTGATCCACCGCTTCTGTTTTTCCTGGTTCCCTATTTAAGGATTCCTTTGCCTACCAGCTTTGCCTGCTATACTGGTCTTCTTGTTGCCTGTAGCTAGCCTTCTTCCTTGCTTATTACTGTTATCTGACCTTTGGCTTGCTTCTGACTTCTCTTCTGCCTCCCGTTTTTGTACTACATCTCCCGGCTTGTCTGTGTCCTGTGTCCACACTTATTTAGTGTAGCTCTTAGTCTTAAGGTTGGGGCTGACCTTTTACGGAGTCGGGTTCCCCAAAAGGCAGGGACCAGTGTCAGGGCCTCACTCTGTCTTTGTCTGTGCCCCTGACCTGCAAGGGAAATTCATGTCATACATGATATATACACACATGAATATCCAAACACACAAAAAAACCTTAAAAAAATCTTGGTTCGTATTTAACCCTCCCAGGATACGAGTGCCCAAGTTAAAAATCCAACAGACTACCCGAGAAAACAGTTTTTTCTGTATGTCCCCTCAGTGCACAAGAAACTTTTTCTATGCTTTTAGCTGAAAAGCTGGAAACAATTCCCGCATGTTTCGTGGCAAAATGCTCAGAAGCAGCAGATTATTTAAATGTGACTGGCCTTAACGCATCTGTCAGGAAAAGCCTACGCCGGCCCACTCGAGGGTCGACGGCCTGACTTGGGGTGTATCGGGACGTCGCACTCCCCCTAGGGGTGCACGGGGTCAGACAGATACTGTTTCACCGTTAGCCCCTGTCCGCACGGGCATAGGGAGACCCAGGGCGTGAGAGAGGACACCCGCCTCGCCCATGACCCTGTATGGCTGGGAGAGGTTTGTTTACCCACGCTGGTTAAACAAAGCTCAGCCAGTCAAATAAGCTGCCACCAGTTCTTGTTTGGTTATAAGACCGGTCCGTTACCGACTTATAACAAGGCCAGGAACCAGCCTTGGGGTAGCTATATATTATAGACTGAGTAATAGGCATGTGAGGCCGATGATCAAGACAACAGACAAGCTCATATTAAAGTTTATAGATTTAATTCGCCTTGGAGGGCGCACTAGACAGATAATATGTAAAGTATGATAATATATACAGGTAAGAGTCAGAGATAGAAATATAAGTATAGTTACTGACAAAGGCAGTAAGATGTGTCCAGTTACCTGAGATTGGCTTGGTTCTGGGTCCACATGGGGGGCTGATGAGTCCCTGCTGCATGGATGCTTCTGGAAATGCTGATGTCACGTACCTCCCTCCTGAATGCAACAATGGGCACACCTGGGTTCCCTGCTTATATCTGTGATGGGACAGCCCACGTGGCAGCCCCCTACACTCCCCCACACACCCCTGGGAGGGTCTGCAAACTCCTCTCTCTCTGGCCATGCCATTTTTGACTGAAACACAAAAATGGGCCTTACCGAGGCAGGGTATTGGGACAGAACGGAACCAGTGGCACCATCAGAACCGGATGGGCCTATGCTACGCCCTGGTACCAGGCACGCTTATCCTATGGGCTTCCTAAGTCCAGCTTTGGATTTCTCGGTCATTATCACTAAATCCGATATAAACAAAAAAGAAACTTACCAACCTACTCTGTCCTCACAACGATCGGGCACCTTTGCGTGCCTCAACTGTCAGAATTGTCATTCTATTATACGTGGCTCATCCATTACCCACACAACAAAAGGATATGCAATTAACATCAATGGCTTCCACACATGCAATAGTAAAAATGTTATATATCTAATAAAATGCCCATGTGGAATGGGCTATGTAGGTCAAACCACCAGTTCCATAAAAATAAGACTTAATGAACATCGCTCTATGATCCGTACATTTAAAGATAAAGACGAAAAAGATGGTAATTCCAGCACAAACACTAAGGAAAGAAAATATACATTGGCACGACATTTTAATGAGAAACGCCATGGGATAGCTGAACTACGGTGGTGCATACTAGAACAGGTACAACAAATAGAAGGGATATCAATTGAAAAAACATTGTTACATAGAGAAGCAGTTTGGATCCATAAATTAGACACCTTAAATCCGAAAGGTCTTAATGAAATGCTTAATCTTAACGTGTTCTTATAAATTCTGTTTTACTTTTTGTTTTTAAATCGTACACATACTTTTTCATGGATAACAAATGGTTAAACAATGCTATATAAGTAAAGTCTGCACTACGTCTAACATGCTTGAGAAAGAGAGGTACGCCTCTCGAAACGTTGCCTTACAGGTGTGTTACGCCCTGCCTGATAGACTGCTTCAGCCTGGCTACATGTGCTGCATGAACTCACACTTCTGAACAACCACTAACGCTATGGCTCACACTATGGACAAGACTTACCCATATGCAAGTATGTCTACTGGATTTTAATTACTTGTATTATAGTCTTTCAATAAATTTGCTACGTTTTCCACTGTAACGTCTGAACTGCATCATATATTGGGCCTAAGCTACGCCCTTGCACCAGGCTTCCTAAGTCCAGCTTTGGTTTTCTCAGTCCACCTGCCTCATGCTAACGCTGCCTGAAATTCACGACTAGACGTGGCCAGAATGGATGAGACTGTAACATCATCTGTTGGTTCCCTGGGACTGGTCTCCTGGCCTTCGCCTACCCTGACACTTACCTGGTCCGATGGGAGGATACCGTTAGGCCCCTGAGGGGCCTCCTGGCTCCTGGCACTCCCACTGCGTGTGACAGCGGCCACGACTGCTGCAACCGCTGGTGGGGCTCCATCCCCCTCGGTGTCTATATAAGTCACTAGTCCGTTTGGCCTAACCTGGCCCTCCGACATCCTGGTTGTGGGGATACCCTGCCTTGTGGCTTTCCCTGGGAGCCCTGCCTCACCTGCATTCTCCCCCACCACAGCTGTCTGCCCCCTGTCTGTCCTGGCTGTTGGGAGACCCTGCTCTGTGGCCTTACCTGGGAGCCCTGTCTTGCCTGTATGCTCCCCCACTGCAGCTGTCTGCCCCCTGTCTGTCCTGACTGTGGGGAGACCCTGCTCTGCCTTACCTGGGAGCCCTGCCTCGCCTGTATGCTCCCCCACTGCAGCTGTCTGCCCCCTGTTTGTCCCCTCTGATGCCACACCAGAGGACAACAAATCCCAGCAGGCTTGCTGGACACATCCTGCTGCCCTATTGCAACCCGCTGACCTTATCTCCTCTCCACAAGATGGAGAGGAACACACTATATCACCCACCTCCATACTCCCCTCAGTATGCATTTTAACAACATTGTCCACATTATTAACTGGGGTGGATCAGACCTTGGAGCTTCAGGGGCCTCAAAACGGGCCACTAGCCGCCCCAAGTCTGTCCCTAGCAGAACACTGGCAGGAATGTTCGAAGATACCCCCACCTCCCGCACTTTCTGCCAGGCATCCCAGTCCAAATACACCTTGGCTACTGGCAGTGCCGGCACAACACCTCCAATTCCAGATACAGTGCGGGTCTTTCCGGGCATCATACCCTTTGGGGACACCAGCTCAGGCCGCACCACAGTCATCTCTGTGCCAGTGTCCAAGAGTCCCATGGCAACAGACTGGCCTATGGTGACTGGTTTGTAGTTATTAAAGGGCCTTCCCCCACCCGCACCCACACAGAAAACATTGGGGGGCCTTGGAAAAGGGGACTGGGATTGGCCCTTCTGCCACTGGGGACATGCGGCCTTGAAATGTCCCGACTGTTTGCAAAGGGGACAGAGTCGGGGTTCCCCCACAGATGTGGTAGCATGGGCTGGCGGGCCCCTGGGCTTATGGGTAGGGACAACTGGCCCAGCGGGCGTCTTACCCTCTCTCCAACTGGCGTGCTTCCTGGCCTCCGGTGCCCGAGTGTTGGCATATTCATCAGCGAGGTTTGCTGTGTCGGTGGCCCCCTCCGGTGTCCAGTCACGAAGGTGCTGCTGGGGGTCCTCTGGGCAGTTCCACAAAAACTGCTCCGTTGCGATGAGCTCCTTCAGCTGCTGGTCGGTGGTGTTCTTCAACTGGTCCACTGCTCTCTGGAGGGCCCGTATGTCGTTGGCACAGCTGTCAGTAGGACCCCGCTGTAAACTCCGGAGCTTCTTCCGGTAAATCTCAGGACTGAGGTTGTACTGCCGGATCAGCACCAGCTTGACTGTCTCCTAGGTCAGGGTGGCATCGCTGGGCAGATCTCCAGGGCTTTACCTCTGAGACGATGAGTTAGAAACCGGACCCACTGGTGCTCAGGTACAAGGTGCTGGCGGCAGATTTTCTCGAATGCTAGCAAGATGGTGTCCAGGTCCCCGCCTTTATCCAGCATGGGAAAGTCCTCCGACCTTAACTTTGGGACCTGGGTCTCAGGAGACTCTTGACCAGCCGGGGTGGACTGTGCCTTTTGTAGCTGGAGCATCTGTAACTGGTGGTCACGCTCACGGTGACGTTCCTCATCCTGCTCCCGAAGTTCTGCAGCTGCCGCCTCTGCCCGCTCCCTTCATTCTGCAGCTTCCGCCTCGGCTTGCACATGCTGCTCTGTGGCGGCCAACTCTGCTAGCTCATGATGTTCTGCATCTGCAATGAGGATATTGTAGGATTCGAGGTCTCCAGCCTCGAGCTTAGCCAGGGCAGCTTGCAGGAGAATAGCTGAGGGTGAGCTGCCCACTGCGCCACTGACCACCTATGACTGGCTCCTTGAGGAGCCCGAGCTGGACTCCTCCTCGCCTTCATAGTCCATAGCCTGGTCTGGGCCGAGCTCCTCCTGGCTAACTTCGCCGACTGTTTCCTCAGGGCCTACATCTTCTCCTTTGCCACGACCAGCCATCCTTGCAACCCTTGGTTACTGACACAAAATTGCAACCTGAATGCATCCAACACCTTGTATTTGCACTGGGACTTGTCTAATGCTGAGCTAATCTTAAGACCCCAACAGCAAAAGCCACTGCTGGTATTCCTTAGTGTCCCACACTCACACACACTATTGTCTTGATCTCACCACTGCCACCAATCTGTCAGAAAAAGCCAGCGCCGGCCCACTCGAGGGTTGACGGCCTGACTTGGGGTGTATCGGGACGTCGCACTCCCCCTAGGGGTGCACGAGGTCAGCCAGATACTGTTTCACCGTTAGCCCCTGTCCACACGGGCACAGGGAGACCCAGGGCGTGCGAGAGGACACCCTCCTCACCCACGACCCTGAATGGCTGGAAGAGGTTTGTTTACCCACGCTGGTTAAACAAAGCTCGGCCAGTCAAATAAGCTGCCACCCATTCTTGTTTGGTTATAAGACCAGTCTGTTACCGACTTATAACAAGGCCAGGAACCAGCCTTGTGGTATCTATATATTATAAAAACCCGAGAAAATAGGGTGGGGGTCCCATACAAAACAAAGCCTAGTCAGTTTAAAAAAGTTTTTTAGTTTTAATTCCCCTTTTGGGGAGTGCGCATAGACAGAAAATTTATTACAGAATGAAAAATTTTATACAGTTTAAGAGCCCAGAGGTGCAAATTTTAAGTAGGGTTACGGGACAAAGGCATTTAGGATGTTTTCCTTTACCTGAGACTTGGCTTGGTCCCGGGGGGTGCTGTGGGGTCCCTGCTGCGGGGATGCTTTTTTAAAATGCTGATTTCAGGTACCTCCCTCCTGAAGGCAACAATGGGCCACCGGGGTTTCCCGCTTATTCCTGATAGGTAAAGGGTTTTAAAGGGGTTTTAAACTAATACTGTAAAGCAAAATTAAATTTGTAAAAATTTCCCAAGCTTTTCCCCTTTAAAAAAAGACATCTCAGATAAAATGGAACCCAAAATTTTTGTAAAGGAATGATACACAAATATGAAGAAGCATTTGGGGTGGGTTGCTGTCCGGATGAACATCTTGTTATCAGTTTCCCCCGGGATGGGGAAATTTTGGGTTTTTCACCCCCTTTCCCTTTTAATTTTCTTTTTAAAGGGAAATCAATAATTTGGGCTGATCCCTTCCAGAGACTTTCTACCCCAGAGACAACAGGACCAATGAAATCTACTCAGAAGTCCCTTTAAATATGGAAAATACGTCCGTTTCCTCCCCCTCCCCCCAAATCGCGCCTGCGTTTTTTTTAAATACAGAATATACAAATATTGGGGTTAATGCTTTGGGATTGTCAAAATTACTTGGAACATGAATAAAGATTCGAAACCAGAACTCTGCTTTTAAAACTCATTTTTCTAATCGGCCCGATACAGGGTTCCCTATCTTGTTTTTGGAAAAAGTCCCCGGGAAAAACGGGGCCCCCCGTGTTGGTAAACGCCCCCCCAAACACTTTGGGCCGCAAGGTTGAGGCGTGGCCGAGGGGGGACCGGGGCCCCCCGAGGCCCCAAAAACACTGCGGAGGCGTCGGGGAACCGGGGGATATAAAATTTAAAGGACTCCCGGCCTCTAAAGGTCACGGTGAGTTTGATACTCTATGTGTTTTTAAAAAACCGGGTTGGGCCCATTTAAAGTCTCCCCTTTTTAGAAATTTTTGCTTGGGGAAACGGGTTTTCCGCTGGTGGTCAAAATAAAGTGACTCGCCCTAAAAAACTTTAAATCCACCCCCCGGCCCAACGTCCCGAACTTTGTTTTGCTGTGCCCTTCCAGTAGTTCAAAAGGGTAACTGTTTTTAGTCACCCCCCCTTTTCCCCGGTTTGGTTGCGGGAAATATAGTGGGTACCTTGAAAAGTCTCTAAGGTTAATTGTTGAGTGGAAAAGGGAGTTCCGGGTTATTTTGGACAAATCTGTGTATTACTAGAAAAATTCAGGTGGGCCCGGGAGGGGGACAAATTTCCCACTGGGGGTTTGGGTTCCGGGATATATTTATATGTTTTAAAATTAAGATTTGCCCCAAAGCCGGGAGGGTACGGCCCCAAAACATTGTGGCAACCAAGGGTGGGACTTTTTGGGTTGGTTAGGTTAGGGATTTTAAAAATTTTGATGGGAATCCTTGTTTTTTGAGACCGGGATCCGGGCACGGGCCCGGGGGCCCAAACCGGTGTTAGTTTTTTCGGGAATGGAGATTTCCCCCAAACATAGAACACCAAAATGTTTTAATTTTGTTTCGAAAAAAAAAAATAAGTTGCCTGAAGAGGCGGGGGACTGTAAAGGGAAGATTTTTTTGTAGGAAAAGAAAAAAAAAAGGTATGTTAAAAAAAGCCTGTAAAAGATCCTTGGTGGGATTGCCAAAAAAGGGGCCCAGTTTTGGCCATCCAAGGGGCGGGAGAAAATAAAGAGTTCGAGAGGAAAATTCTCCGATAAGGGAGGGCTGGAAATGGCACGGGCCCTCCCTCCGAGTGGCTAAATGTTTCCCAAAAGGGAAAGATTTTGTGGAATAGAAGGCAGTGGGGGAAAGATGTTAATAAATGCCAAACTGTATGGTTATATGAAAAGTTTTTTTTAAAGGGGGATATTTTTGTGTAAAAAAGGCCACTGCGCCACCCCCCCCTATTTTGGGGGCCCACTGGCGGCCCCAAAGGGGTGGACCTGAAAGTGCATGTGGAACGCAAAATCCTAAATGGGCGGGGAATTGTGGGGAGTTGGGGGGGACCAAGACCCCCCCCCAAAGGGGGCTAGTCCAGAACCCCCCCCTACCCGCCCCCTTTACCCCTTGGTTACTCCCAAGGGACAATTTATCGGGGGCCCCTTTCCCCTGCTTTGTCCCTCCCCAGAGGTCCCTGTAGTCACCCCCCGGAAACCGCCCCCAGCCCCCGACCCCACCGGGCCCCCTGTTACCAGTCATGGTTGGGAGGTTGGGGGAAAAACACAGAGAAACGCCCCCCTCGGCCCCCCAAAAAGGCCCCCCGGGAACCTTGAAGGGGGGTGGATACCCGAAGTCCCAGAAAGTAACCCCCCCCGTTCCACGTGGGGGGTTCCGGGGAAATTGGGGTTTTGGGCCCCCCTAGATCATTTTTTAACACCTCCCCAGGGTGGGGGTCTACAATGAAGAAAAAAGGGGACCCAAAAGTTTAAATTTGCATGTTGAAAAACGGAAAACGGGGGTTGGACAAGTGTTATTTTTTTTTAGGACATGGGGATATTCTGACCCATGGGAGGTCAGGGGCCATATTTTAAACCCTCCCCAAAAACCCAATTAATCGCACCGGGGGGGTTTTGGCAGAGCCCCTTTAATGGGGAAAAAGCGGGTTTTCAAACCCCAACGAGATTTAAAAAGGAAACCCCCCTTCAAGACAAGGGGGAGAGAGATCCCGGGGTCCGTTTATTCCCCTCAGTGCAGGAGATTTTCCTTGTATGTTTTCTGATTCACTGTGGGCCAAATTTTACAGCGGTAAGGATGATAAAAAATAAATTTACCCAGCCCAAATCTGCTTTTAACAAATTTCCCTTTACTTTTGATGGTAAAATAGGGGGATGGACGGGTTAACAAGTCGATCCATCTCTCCCCCCCACTTTTTCCCCTCGGGTCTTTATAAGTTTCCTTTAAATTTGGAATGTAAAGGGGGTTCATCTACATGCATTTTTCCGTTTTTTATTACCAAAAATGAAAAATTTGAAAAATTTGGGTTGAGGTTAGGTTTGGGTTTCTTCCTAAACCAGGCATACAGCTGCATTTGTGAAAGGGGGAAAAGGACTTTGAAAAATTTTCCACAAGAAAATAAAGGCCCCCCCGATACAGGAAAAAAAGCCTGTACCCCATGTACCCAGACCACCAAGTGGAGTAGTCACTGATGCCCCCCAAGCACCCCTCCACCCCCCCCTTTGGGTATGTTGCTTTCCCCCCCAAACGGAAAGATTGCCTATCCAGAAAATTGCCCGGGAACCCCTAAAATTTTCCCCAAAGAATTTTTCAAAAGAAAGTTGTCACAAACCAGGAAAATTTCTATGGGGCTAATTGGAAAAAATTTTAGAACCCTGGTGCTTGCCCAAAATTTCCCTGATGATTACCCCCCCAAAACCCCCAGAAATTTTCTAAAACCTTCGGGACTTGATATATTTTCTTTGAGTCTGGATTACCCTTTTTTGTGACCAGCTCAAGATTTTGGCACAGACCGGGTTCTAAGTGGACCAAGCCACCCCTTGCAGGATGTACAGCAAGAGCCAGGAGAAGCTGTAGTTTTTTTTCCCAAGGTGGGATTGACCCACAGTATGAGGACTTAGGGTTCTCTACTCTTAACAAACCCAAGGGTTCCTTGCTAGTGAGACCCCTGATAGAGGGCCCTTAAAGATGACCTCAAGATCTGGCCCCTGCGTACAAGCCCGGGAGTTTAAAAGGTCTAGAACAAAAAAACCCACTGGCGGGGAAAAAGGGTTTCCAAAAAGGGGGTTTTAACCAAGAAAAGAAAAAGAAAGGGGAAAAAAAAAAAAAAAAAAAAAGGGAAAATCCCTTTTAAAACCGTAAAGGGTTAGTGTGCCCCACCCCTGAAAGTTGTCGGGCCTTTTGCCCTTACCGCCAGCCCCGAGTGCAAAATTAGGGGACCCAAACCAATTGTTGGAGATGTAATACTTTTTGGCCTTTTACAAAGATTTTTGCCGGGGTCCTAATTTCCCGGGCACACCCAAAAACATCAGAAACAAAAAGACCCCCCTTTACCAGAGGGAGGGGTCCAATGAGGGTTTTTGGCCCAGCTGGGGGCCCGCCTTTCCAACGGTGGGGATTTCGTGAGGCCTATGGGGTTATTGACTTTCCTGTAGCAGGACCCCCCACTGATTTTTTGGTTTGGAACGGGTGCGGCCACCCTGTAATTGCAGAAAAAGAACCGCCCCCTGAGGTTCCAGATTTTCCTCTTTTCCAAAAATTGAAATTGGGGTTTGGGAGGGTGGGCATCATAAGTCGCCCCTCACTGTACCAATTAATACTGGTCCCTTTCCTAAATTTGATGACCCGGGTTTCCCCTTTGTTTCTGAACCGGGGCCCATTTAATCTTTTGGGGGCAAAAACCTTACTTCAACTGATGCGGGCCCAACTTTTCATTTTCTCCCTCTAAAAGGTTTGGAGCTTAATTTACAGGATCCAGGATCGGAAGATGGGTTTCATTTCCCGATGTGCATTAAAGGGGGGGGGGCCCTCCCTATTCTGATGATGCTTTACCCAAGCCTTTTAAATTTTTTTGGGGATTCATCTTTTTTTCTAACCTCCCTCCAGGTCTTGGTCACAAGGCCCGATGATGTTGGCCCCCTTTCCTTTTCCCCCCCAGGCATGTGTACCTGAAGGAGGGATTCCCCCTCCCCTAGACCCCCAACAGTATCCCCTAAAAAGCTGGTAAAGAAAGGGAAACTGAAGGCTCAGTTACAGTCTCTTTTAAATTTCGGGGGTACTTGCTCCTTTTCCTAATCCCCCTGCAAAAACCCCTTTTTTTTCCTGTGAAGAAGAAGCCCAAAAGAAAGGAAAAAGAAAAGAGTTTATCGTTTTGGTGCAAGATCCCCCGAGCTTTTTAATGCAGCCACTTTTCCTGGAAACACCAGGGGCCCCCAAAAACCCCAAAAACCTTTTTTTCCCAGATGCCCCCCTCAGTTTCCCTGTTTTCACAGTTATTGATCTGACTAATGCTTTCTTCAGCGTCCCTCTTCATGAAGCTGTCAGTATTTTTTTTGCTTTTTTCCTTTCAGGGATCTCAATTTTACCTGGGGCCCCCGGGGGACCCCAAAGGGCCCGAATAGCCCCCAAAACAGTTTTCTCAGGCTATGGGAAAACCCTTTTTAAAAAACCCTGGGTAGCCAAAAAACCCCTGAAATAACCCTTCCCTTTAGTATGTCGATGATCTTCTTTTGGGGGAAACCCCCGAAGATTGGAAGGAAAAAACTTTTATCCCTGCTGCAGAATTAGGCTGCTTTCAACTGCAAGGGTCTCCAAGGAAAAGCTCCCGTGGGGGCCAAACAAGAGTTTGTTTCTAGGGCACTGCATATCCCCAAAGGGAAAAGGGGAAAACCCTTTCAGATGAAATTTTTCAAAAACCTCCATCCCCTTTCCCTTTTCCAAAAACCCCCAAAACAACCCAAAAAAGTTTCCTAGGGTTTATACCTACTTTAGGCAATGGTTACCGATGCATCCAGAAATATGGGAGCCTTTATACGAATGCCCGGGAAGGGCTGGAGGACCGGCTTCAACCAAGCTCCTTTTTCTTTAAAAGTGTATCAACAAAAAAAAATGCCTGCTTCCAGGGGTTTACAGACTGCAGTGTTTACTGCTCCGCACTTGGACTTCCAGACTACAATCAAAACCCTTTTAACTTATTTTTTTTCGAAAAAATTGGGGGCATGGCCTTTTGGAGCCTCACCCCCCCAGGCGCATGGGGCCAGCCAACACCCCATAGGGTAAATATTCTGCTGATTGGACCCCCGGGGGCCAGGACCCCTCCTCCCCCTGCCTCAAGGGCTGTCCCCTGCAGCACCAAATCCTTCTTTTACAAAAAATGGGGGATATTGTTTTGGGACATGATGTGACATTCAAAGGGACCCCAAAGATTTGGCTGAAGTTTCTACAACAGACTCTTCCAAGCACATGACTCATTTAGCGCCCCCTGCGGCTGCCGTTTCTCCCCTCCTCCTGCCCCCCCAACATTCCTTCAAACCTGTACAGTCTTGAATTTCCCGCCAAATCTTCCCTTCCACTACACAGGGGGAGGGAAAAAAGTGGACTATGACCCCGATTTTAAAGACCACCCTGATTGTTTTTTAAAGCCTTTCAAGATCCCAAACCCGCTGCCCCATTCACATTGGGGACCCCAGGGGATCCCCCATGCAAAATCTTGATTCTGGACGATTTATCAAGATTGCTACTGAAGACGGGACCCTTTTTATACAGGGGTTTGCAATAACCACAGAAGATGAAATCCCATGGCCAAAACACTGGCCCCCCTACTTTTCAGCTCAAATTGGGTGAACTACAAGCTCTGGAAGAAGCCCGCAAAATTTGGCCCGAAGGAAAAAACGGCAAAATTTTGGGGGCCTTTTTTCAAGATAAGCCTATGGCATTGCAATGATTTTGGGCTCATTTGGAAAAAACGAGGATTCATACGGGCCCGCGGGGGCCCCGGGTTAAAATGCCGTACAAATCAAAACCTTTTGGGTGAACCCTTTAACTGCCCAAAAAAGGAGCCGTCCCTTTTAAAAGGGTTTAAAGCCCATGGAAAAATGAAAGACAAACAGACCCGAGGAAAAACCCGAAAAGGGGGACCAAGCCGCAAAAGCGCACCCCTTGGGTTTAGTGTCATCCAAGTGGCTGGATCCTGAACTCATTATGGAACCACCCAAACCCAAAAGGAGGAATTCCCTTAAAAAACAGGAAAAAGATAACTCGCCCGGGCCCCTGATTTGGAAACCCGGCTGGGGGGCCCCTCAAAAAGAATATCGCGAAAAACATCTGGGAACTGCAAAAAGGAAAAAACAACAGTGGAGAAAGATGGAGCAACTCTCGAAAGAGGAATTTTTTTAATTTCAAAGGCCTTGTCTTGTTTACCTAGACGGAAAGTAAACCTGCCCCTTGCAGCCGGGCCCTTGGGCTACTCATCGGGGTAAAAACAGGGGACTTTAGCTTGTGCAGAAGTTGTACCATGCTCCAGGAATCAGGTTTCCAAGGGTTTTCAGCCTACAACAAACTTGGGACCCCTCTGCAAACCACCCGCAAACCCCCTTTCCCCCAAACCCCTCAAGTAAACCCATTTCAGCACCTTTGGCCCCCCCCAAAACCCCAGTCCCCCCTTTAAAGGGTTTTAAGTGGACCCCCATCCGAGCCTAAGAGTGGGGAAATAAAGAAAATGTTTTTGGGTTTCAGTAGGGAAAGTTTTTAGGATGGCCAAAAAACCCCAACCCCGTGACCAACATACCTCCAAAGTAACGGCAAAAAAAAATTGATTTTCTGAAAAAGCCCTTTTCCGGGTTTGGGAATTTCCCCTCAGGTGATCGAGTCCCGACCGGGGCCAGGGATTTTTCTTCCCGGTTTTTCCCAATTTTTGGAACATGTTTTGGGGGAGATTTGGGGCCCCCACATGCCCTACCATCCCCAAAGCCTGCGAAGGTTTGAGAGAATGGGAATGGAATCTCAAAAATAAGTTGTCCCCAAAAATGACCCGCTGGTCCCCCTTGCCCGGCCCCGAAAAAACTCCCCAATTGTTCCCATACCACGTTAGGGGACACCCCACAAGCAAAAAAAATGGGCCCAACCCCTTTTTAGATATGTTTGGAAAGCCCCCCTTCTGTGTTTTTAAAATCAGGGGGCAAGAGCTAGGGGGAAAAAATGATAGGGGCTTTTACCCAAATTTTTTTATTGAATTGTCCAAAGGGGTTGACTAATTTTTCATGCTGCATCTCCCGTTGTCTTCCAGAAAAACTACAGGGGAAAAAGGTGCCCGATTTTTTAAAACCAGGAGACCCAGTTTTTAAAATAAAGAGGCAAATAAGGAGAAATTGCCTGGAGGGCCCAGATTTTTAAGGCCCCCTTTAAAGGTTTTTCCTGATTTTCCCCCCACCCCCCCCCAGTGAATTGGAGGGAAAAAACCCACGTGGGTACACGCTTTTTCCCCTTGTAAAAGGGATCCAACTACAAAATTTAAATTTTGGGTTTTTCCTTTTATCTGTTTTTTTTCTGTATCTAATGCTGCCGGGAACATTCTGGGGCAAGGGCTTGAGCCAAACGGTTCAGACCCTTTCCCCCATTTGAAATTTTTGCGATATTTTTCCCCCTCAGGATACCGGGCTGGGCAAAGGGGGGTCCCACTTTCCCCCTGGGTCTTCATCGGGGCAGTTCCCATCTGTTTGTGACCGTTCGGGGAATGAAAAAAGTTATTACTGGTCTGGGTGGGGGTGGAACAAAGGGCGAAGACTGGTGATATAAACCCAAAGGGGGCCACAGAATTTGAAAAGGGTAGAAGGGGAAGAATTTCCCTTTCTAGTACGAATGCATTGACAAAGGGCCCCACTCAGCAATGGTAATTAAAGGTTTTTTTCCCAAAAGATGATTTCCCCCTCTTCCCGAAAATTGGAAAAATCCCTCGCAAGAAATGGGCAAAAAGTTTTAAGGGGGATTTTTAATAGTTATATAAATCCCAAAGCTAGGCCTTATAGAGCCTTTTAAAAAACATTAAAAAAAAAAAGACCCACCCCCCGCCATCCCCCCTGTAGCTCCAGGTGGAAAAGGGCCCAAACTTTTAGAAAAGCAGTAGAAAAGTAGCCCCCCAAACCCATATATACAGTGGGAAGATGTGTTTTCTATTGAAACCCCAAGGTTTTTCTCCCCGGAAAAAACCTGGGCTAGAATGGGGGGTTTAAAAACACGGTAAGGGGCCCAAAAAATTTTTAACCCGTTGGGTTTTGGGCCGGCAGGAGCCCCAAACCCCTACTTGGAAAACCCTCCCTACCCCCAATTTACAGCCCGAAAAAAGAAAGTGTTAATAGGGTTTTTTGAATAAACAAAAAGTTCTGGGTGTTAGAAACCCAAAACCCTCAAAAAAGTTTTCAAACCCCAAATGTGGGCCCCCTGGAGAGGGAATTTGGGAAATCCTGGGGGCTACCCCTTTTTTTTCCCCAATGCTACAGACGGGGTGCATCTTTGGGGGTTTTTCCAACCGGGGGTTTTGCCCGGCAACCTTTATAGTGGAAAACTGGTGAAAACTCACTGGAAAACCCCCCTGGATGTATTTTTGGTTGTGTGGGGAAGGGAACTGAGAAGTTGGGGTTCCAGCTACCTGGAAAGGGCAGTGCAAATTTTAAATTTAAACTCTCCATGGGCCCCTTTAAAAACTTACCCATGGAATCCAGGCCCCCCCTAGATGACCCTCCCAGCAGAAAAAAGAAGGCGGCCCCCCAATTCCCAGGGGAAGATCCCCCAAAGTATAAATAGATGCAATTGGGGTCCTAGGGGGGGCCCTACCCGTTAAAGGCAGGGTCAGATTGCTGAAAGGGGGTTTGCTTTTCCCCTTAAATTTCCCCCAAATGCAAATCAAAAAGAATGTGGACTGGATTAATTATTATACAATAACCCCAAGGTTTTTTAATTACAGGTTTGAGATGGGTTTCCCAAAGGGGTCTATGAAAAATTTGGGCCCCCCTTTCTAGGATGCCCCCACAGGGAACCATTAGCCATCGACATGGTTTCTTGGGGTGAGAAAGGGAGTTTGTGGTGATTTGGTGAAGAATGCTGCACCAATATTTCCCGACAAACAGGAAAATGGCAAAAACACTATTGCCCTAGGGAAGATAAAGAATTTGTCAAAGGAAATAAGGGGAATTTTAGGAGTGGATTTTTCCTGGGGCCCCCTGGCTGGGCCCGATTGGGGCTGGAGGTGGGGAAACGCGGTTACAGCAAGTGGGCCGATACTGCTGGTTTAAAATGGTGGTGGTTTTCTGTTTGTGCTGTGCCGCGGGGTTCCCCCCCCTACAAAAATTATTGGGCCCGGGTAGCTGCAGGAGGAGCCCCCTAGGAAACCTTTCCCTTTTGCCCCGAACAGGAACCTTTGGGGCGGTGATGAAGGAGGTATTTGGGACATCCCTTCCTACCAAGACCCCCCTAAGTAAGAACCAAGAAATCAACTCTTTTGATTTAAAGGGAAGATTTAAGGGGGAAAACCTCACACTGTTAGGTAGGTACTGGAAATTGCCTTTTTGAATTCACCCCCTAGGGGGGGTTTCCCCCCCGAGTTTCTTTAAGAAATCCCAACACCCCCTCTCCCCCAGTGTGGAAACAGTTTCCCCAAAAGGGACAGGACTTTCCCAAAACCCCCCGTGTAGTTGACAGGGACAGTGGAGAAAATCCCTTTTCTTTAGGGGGGGTTTTGAAGGGAAAAAGGTTTTAAAAAATAATACGTTTAAAACTTTTTAAATTTTGGAAAACCCCCCTTTTCCCCCCTTAAAAAGACTCTCAGATAAAAGTTTGGGAAACCATTTTTGTGAGGAATGAAAACAGCAAAAATGAAGAACATTTGGGGATGGTTTTCTGTCCCGGGTTTTAACAAACTTGTTATAGGGTTCCCCCCGGATGGGAATTTGGTTTTCATTTTCCCTTTTTAAGTTTCCCTTTTAAAAGGAAATAATAATTTCGGCTGATGCATTCCAGAGACTTTCTTTCTCAAGACAAAAAATTGGGCCAAAGAAATCTACTTAGAACTGCCTAAATATGGGGCATACTTTCCCGTTTCCCCTCGCCCCTATGCGCCTGCGCTTGTTTAAAACAGAATCATACAAATATGTGTGTAATGCATTGTATTGTCAGAATTACTTGGAACATGAATGAGATTCGAACCAGAACTCTGCGTCTGACTCAGTTTCTAATCGGCCAATACATGTTCCCCTGATCATGATTTGGAGTACCGGGACAAACGGGTGACCCCCAGTGTTGGTAAACGACCCCCGACAATAGGACAGCCCACGTGGCAGCTCCCTACACTCCCCCACACACCCCTGGCATGGTCTACAAACTCCTCCCTCTCTGACCATGCCATTTTTGATTGAAAAACAAAAATGGGCCATACCGCGGCAGGGCATTGGGACAGAACAGAACCAGTGGCACCATCAGAACCGGATGGGCCTAAGCTACGCCCTGGTACCAGGCATCCCCATCCTATGGGCTTCCTAAGTCGAGCTTTGGGTTTCTCGGTCCCCCTGCCGCCTGCGAACATGGGAGTGGTGGCTATGTGCACGGGGAGTTTTATACTATAACATATGAACCCGCCACAGACCAGTTATGAGTGGGTCTCCTATGAATCTTGATGAAATATCAAGGCCGCTGGGTCTAGCTACGGTTCATTCAAGTCTTTGTTCTTGGGGTTGGAGAGTGCACATGTGTCTCAGGCGCTAATTAATGGAAATGAGGATCCTTTTATTGTGCAGATCTCCTGCTGGGGCGACTTCCTATGGAAAGGCATTTACAATGGGTCTGAGCTGGGCTAATTAATGTGTAAATTGGGCTTTCCTGGGAGCTGGGGCCATTTGTGTGATCTGACTAGTTGTGAAGTTGGAGTGACTTGTCATATTTTGAGTGAATTTTCCTCACAATCAAATACCCTGTTTCCCCGAAAATAAGACAGTGTCTTATATTAATTTTTGCTCCTAAAGACGTGCTAAGACTTCTTTTTAGGGGATGTTTTTTTTTCTATGAACAATAATTCACATTTAGGGCGACATGTATGAATCTCGCCACGTCGGGGCGCACCTTTCCACCGGTTTTCCGGCGAAATCTGCGCCTGATTTATGTCGGCGCTGGGGCGCGCTCATACATCCTATGTAAAGTCCGCCGCGCCTTGCCAGTGTTTGAGGCGCAGTGCGGGACTTAGGCGCAGTGCAGCGCTGCGCCTATGATTCGCCGCCCGAGGTAGTGCACTCATACATGCGGGGAAAAGTCCGCTGCGCCACGCCAGTGTGGGGGGCGCAGTGCGGGACTTAGGCGCAGTGCGGCGCTGCGCCTAAGATTCCCGTCCGAGGAGGTGCGCTCATACATGCGGGGAAAAATTCCCTGCGCCTTGCCAGTGTGTGGGGCACAGTGCGGGGACATGGGCGCAGTGCGGGGACATGGGCGCTGTGCGGGACTGCGCCTCACATGTATTCCGATGCGAGACAGGCTGGAGAACAGCGAGAAATCATTAAAAATGTCCGTGTGGAGTATGAATAAAAAAATTCTCAGAAAAAGAGCTCAAACCTCAAAAATAAAAAATACATTAAAAAAATCACTTTCCAAAAATCTAGAACGGCACAATATCAAGAATTAGGATATTGGAAATTGCCGGAAATACAGTAATTCAAATTCTGAAAGCTATTCTCATTGTTCGGCAGAAACCGGCCAATCAGAATAGGAGCGACAGTGAACCATTAAAACCTATGGAGAACTATTGACCAATCAGAATCAAAGGCGGGACAGTTCAAAATACAGTAAAAATGCAGAAAAGAGCTGATTGGCTGAGCTAGCGGGGGCTTGGCTATCTCGGCCAATCAGAAAAGGAGCGACAGGGACCCATTATAGCCTATGGAGAAGTTAGAACCAATCAAAATCAAAGGCGGGACAGTTCAAAATACAGTAAAAATGCTGAAAAGAGCTGATTGGTTGAGCTAGTGGGGGCTTGGCTATCCCAGCCAATCAGAGCGCGAGCTACTTCTCCTATTGTAGGCTATGGAGAGATGGGCGCAATGCAATCTCGGCTCTCAGCGCCGTGCGGCATGGAGTATGAATAAAAAAAACATTTTTATTAGTTGTAAAATATTCTCTGAAAAAGAGCTCAAACATTCTATAAACATAAATCAATTCAATCCCGAACAACGCGTTTGTCGCCGAGACCGGCGCTACATAAGGAATTGCAATAGAGAGAATTGCCGGGAAATACAGTAATTAAAATTCTGTAAGCTATTCTCATTGGTCGGCATAAACCAGCCAATCAGAATAGGAGCGACAAAGACCCATTATAACCTATGGTGGAGAATTGACCAATCAGAATAGGAGCGACAAAGACTCATTATAAGCTATGGAGGAGAATTGGCCAATCAGAATAGGAGCGACAAAGACTCATTATATCCTATGGAGAAGTTTTGACCAATCAAAATCCAAGGCGGACAGTTCAAAATAAAGTAAAAATACAGAAAATAGCTGATTGGTTGAGCTAGCGGTGGCTTGCCTATCCCAGCCAATCAGAGCTCGAGCTACTTCTCCCATTGTAGTCTATAGAGAGATGGGCGCAATGCAATCTCGGCGCTCAGCGCTGTGCGGCATGGAGTATGATTAAAAAAATCATTTTATTAAGTGTAAATCATTATCAGATAAAGCGCTAAAAACCTTCTCTAAAAAATAAATCAGTTAAATCCCTAACAACGCGTTTGTCGCCGAGACCGCCGCTACATAAGGAATTGCAATAGAGAGAATTGCCGGGAAATACTGTAATTCAAATTGTTTAAGCTCTTCTCATTGGTCACCATAAACCAGCCAATCAGAATAGGAGCGACAGTGGCCCATTCTAACCTATGGAGGAGAATTGACCAATCAGAATAGGAGCGACAGGGACCATTATATCCTATGGAGAAATATTGACCAATCATATTCAAAGGCGGGACAGTTCAAAATACAGTAAAAAGGCAGAAAAGAGCTGATTGGTTGAAGTGGCGGGGGCTCGTCCAGCTTAGCCAATCAGAGCGCGAGCTACTTTCTCATAGAGTTCTATGGGAAAAGAAATGCAGAGTGAGCTCTGTTTGTGATTGGCTAAGTTAAAAGAGGCGCGGTTATTTGGACCAATGGGAGAGCAAGCGACGCTCCTATGGGTTTTCTAATGCAATCTGAAATAAAACTGTACATGCCGAAATTAAATGATAATACTGTCGAAGTATGTCCAATGTATTATAAAATGAATAATAATATGGGGGTAAATATACAAAAATATTAATTCAATAAAATCAGGTTTATTTCTTTATTTTCGTTAGCCAAGGATCAATAGTATGGGTGTAACGAAAAAAAAGAAATAAACCTGATTTTATTGATTTAATATTTTTTTTTCGTTACCCCCATATTATTATTCATTTTATATTCACATCGGGACAACTTCTGTAGTCTTATCATTTGATTTCAGCCATGTACAGTTTTATTCCAGATTGCATTAGAAAACCCATAGGAGCGTCGCTCGCTCTCCCATTGGTCCAAATAACCGCGCCTCATTTAACTTAGCCAATCACAAACAGAGCTCGCTCTGCATTTCTTTTCTACATAGAACTCTATGAGAAAGTAGCTCGCGTTCTGATTGGCTAAGCTGGACGAGCCCCCGCCGCTTCAACCAATCAGCTCTTGTCTGCCTTTTTACTGTATTTTGAACTGTCCCGCCTTTGAATATGATTGGTCAACATTTCTCCATATTTTAGAATGGGTCCCTGTCGCTCCTATTCTGATTGGTCAATTCTCCTCCATAGGTTAGAATGGGCCACTGTCGCTCTATTCTGATTGGCTGGTTTATGCCGACCAATCAGAAGAGCTTAAACAATTTGAATTACTGTATTTCCCGGCAATTCTCTCTATTGCAATTCCTTATGTAGCGCCGGTCCACGCCACAAATGCGTTGTTAGGGATTTAACCGCATTATTTTTAGATAAGGTTTCAGCGCTTTGTCTGATAATGTTTTACACTTAATAAAAATGATTTTTTTATTCATACTCCATGCCGCACGCCGCTGAGCGCCGACATTGCATTGCGCCGATCTCTCCATAGACTACAATGGGAGAAGTAGCTCGCGCTCTGAATGGCTGAGATAGCCAAGCCCCCGCTAGTTCAGCCAATCAGCTCTTTTCTGTATTTTTACTGTCTTTTGAACTGTCCCGCCTTTGATTTTGATTGGTCCAAACTTCTCCATAGAATATAATGGGTCTTTGTCGCTCCTATTCTGATTGGTCAATTCTCCTCCATAGCTTATAATGGGTCTTTGTCACTCCTATTCTGATTGGCTGGCTTCTGCCGACCAATGAGAATAGCTTACAGAATTTGAATTACTGTATTTCCCGACAATTCTCTATATTGCAATTCCTGATGTAGCGCCGGTCTCGGCGACAAACGCGTTGTTCGGGATTTAATTGATTTATGTTTATAGAAGGTTTCAGTTTTTTTTCAGAGAATATTTTACAACTAATAAAAATTATTTTTTTATTCATACTTCATGCCGCACGGCGCTGAGAGCTGAGGTTGCATTGCGCCCATCTCTCCATAGACTACAATAGGAGAAGTAGCTCGCGTTCTGATTGGCTGGGATAGCGAAGCCCCCGCTAGCTCAACCAATCAGCTCTTTTCTGCATTTTTACTGTATTTTGAACTGTCCCGCCTTTGATTCTGATTGGCAATAGTTCTCCATAGGTTTTAATGGTTCACTGTCGCTCCTATTCTGATTGGCCGGTTTCTGCCAACCAATGAGAATAGCTTTCAGAATTTGAATTACCGTATTTCCTGGCAATTTCCAATATCCTAATTCTTGATATTGCGCCGTTCTAGATTTTTGGAAAGTGATTTTTTTTTTATTATTTTTTATTTTTGAGGTTTGAGCTCTTTCTCTGACAATGTTTTCCGCCTTTATAAAGGCGATATTTTTGGAATCATACTCCATGCTGCACGGAGCGCCGAGATTTCTGTTGCGATCAACTGTATGCTTCCTCGCATGTTCCGTTCTCGCTTCACTTCGCCGACGCCGGAGCATTTAGATCAAAATAAACTAGGTCTGACTGTCGGAGCTGCAGAGCGCTGCATTGTGCCGCGCTTTGGCGAGCCGCGATCGTACATGCCTCGGAGTTTTCGAGCGCGCCGCGTCCCGCCCTGGAACGCCTACAACGCGCCCACACCGCGCCCCTTGCCCGCCGCTTCATGCGGGGCGCAGCTGAAAGTGGCGAATTCTGCGCCTAACACTGCATCCCTGTGTCCGACGGGGGATTTGGGCCGGGAGGCGCAGCTTACTCCAAAAAACAGGCGTAAAGCCCGTTCATACATGTCGCCCTTATTGTTGAACAAAACATCAACATGTATTAATATACTGTAGTGATTTCATCACAAACATCAGCATAAGCAGCCAAATTCTGAATTTCGTAACTAAAAATGCACTATGTCTTATTTTCGGGGGTGTCTTATTTTCGGGGAAACAGGGCAGGTGTTGCTGTATGCGTATCTTTAATGGCCCTGATTTAGACCCGGATGACAGGAGTCAGCTCGTAAAATAGAATTTTGGGCTGTGGATTTTCTATATGGTTTGAATTTAACTTGGCAAAGCAGAAGAAAAAGTTAAATTCAAACCATATAGAAAATCCACAGCCCAAAATTCTATTTTACGAGCTGACTCCTGTCATCCGCCACATATATTAAATAACATTCCGACATGCGAATTATATAGACTCAAAAGGAATAGTTTAAACACAGTGGAATTCTGTGCTGAGAAATAGAGGCTATTCACAAATAGCTTTGCACAGAGCAAGGGAAAAAAGTAGCAAGGATAGAAAGAGCTGAGATTTTGAAAAAACACTGAAAATAAGGACAAAAGTGGGAACACAGATGCCATTACATTCTCCACCAGATATAGTAGGCAGTACAGGCAAATAGTGGAGATAATCAAAACACACCTACATTTATTATTTGTGAATAACAGAATTAAAAAAAATACTCACTAAGGAAATTAGGTATGTATCTTGCAGACCTACATCCATAGGCTCTCTTGTTTCCTAACATAATTGTTCTGCTTGAACTTCTATGTAATGCTACCATGATCTTAAAATATGAGAAAAAAAAAGAATTTATCTTTATACTAACAAGAATTTAGTCTTCCGTTGGCCCCATCTCCCCGACTTGAAGCTGGTATAATTTCTCTATGTTTACAAGCGGATCCTTGGGAGTGGTTCTCCCCACTGTGCCTTGTCTGGAGTGACTTACACACAGATACATACAGGTGAGCTGGTTTAATTTCTCTTGTTGTTGGCATTATATTCCACCACCATGTTTTACAGTCTTCACAGTGTACTGTGGCTTAAATACAGTGTGCATGGGTCATCTGACAAACTGTCTACGGCCTTTACACCCAATAAGAACAATCTTGCTCTCATCTGTCCATAGAATGTTGTGCCACTTCTCTTTAGCCAGTTTGTTCTTTGGTAAACTCTAACCTTTTCAAGGCATGTATTTTTTTCACCAATGGAAATTAATGAGGGTTTCTAGCAAATAGTTTGGCTTCCCATAGGTGCCTTCTGATTGTTGCAGTACCCACAGATAACTAAAGGTCTTCTTTGATCTCCCTGGAGTTCACCATTGGCTGCTTTTTTACCATTCCTGTTATTCTAGGATCTACTCGAATGATAGTATTCCTTTTTCTGTCACGTGTTTTGGGTTTTGTATGCCATTTTAAAGCATTGATGATCTTTTTCTAGCCAAACAGCCAATTATTTTCAGCACTTCTTGATATGTTCTGCTCTCTCTAATAAACTTTTTTACCAAAGTTTTTTCTTGTTTCTTCCAATATCTATAATGACCCATTATAATCACTGAGGATGAGCTAAATCCAGCAGGTAGAACATTGCTTTCCCTCCTTCATTAAATAAGTCCATAATTGACTCCTGTTTCTTCACAGAATGAATGACCTCATTAATTGAAGTCAAAACTTCTATTTATTTGAACACCCCTCTTTCATTAAATCAGTTAGTTACACCAAATTGGCAGCCTGCATATCATGAATGTTGATGGTTGCCCATTACTCGGCTGCACCTACCCATGAATTTTTGACCATGTTTTATTATGTTTTCAGACAAAAACAGTGTTGATGAGCGATTGTGTCAACTATCGTTATCGATTCAATAGTCGATATCGGCAATTATCATGACGATTTCCGATAGTCGATAACAGATTACCGCCGATGACCATTAAAGTCTATGGGAGAGGAACAACACCTTAATTCTTACACCCAAATAGGGCTGGAGAAGCTGGAATTAACATCCACAACAGCAAACTGGATACGTGCTACATCTTAGGCAAGACAATTAGTTTATAAAAGTCACAGACCATTCACTATCCCTGTCTTGTACCACAGCATGACCCTGAAACCTGCATGACCCACAAATTAAAAAGTGCCAGAAGGCAGTATTATTTGAACCATCATTTTACTTGAACTGGACATTTACTATCCCTGTCCTGCAACGCAGCATGACCCTTAAACCTGTCTGACCCCAGATTAAAAAGTGCCGGAAAAAGGAGTCTTTGAACCACCATTTTAGTTGAACTGGACATTTACTAGACCTGTCCTGGACCGCAGCATGACCCACAGATTAAAAAGTGCCAGAAAAAGGAGTCTTTCAACCACCATTTTAGTTAAACTGGATATTGACTATACCTGTCCTGGGCCACAGCATGAGCCCCTAACCTGCATGACCCCCAGATTAAAAAAGTGCCGGAAAAAAAGAGTCTTTCAACCACCATTTTAATTGAACAGGACATTGACTATCCCTGTCCTGGGCCACAGCATGAGCCCCAAACCTGCATGACCCCAAGTTTAAAAAGTGCCAGAAAAAGGAGTCTTTGAACCACCATTTTAGTTGAACTGGACATTGGCTATACCTGTACTGGACCGCAGTATGACCATTAAACCTGTCTGACCCACAGATTAAAAAGTGACGGAAAAAGGAGTCTTTCAACCACCATTTTAGTTGAACTGGACATTGACTATCCCTGTCCTGGACCACAGCATGACCAAAAACCCGCACAGGTGCCCTGATCTGGACCAACATCAGACATTTCCTCAGATAAATAAACTATATTAAAAACAACTTCGTTTTCCTATACTGCTGAATTGCTAGAGCTACTGCCATTTCTACTGGTGACATTTTTTTTTTTTTCCACCGTGACATTAGAAATGTGAAGCAAACGAATACCTGATGTCCCTAGTAGGTCAACGAGGCCTGTCCCGAAAATCCTCATTCCGGAAATTACTGATCAAGCATGTGAGGCTGTTAAACCCGTGGAACACGCAGTTCAGCTGGCAGGGCTGGACTTACAGTGGGTGTGTGAGAGCAAGGGCTGGTGCGTCCGTCATCTATTACCACACAGTACCGCTAGCAGGGCCCGAGCTACAGAGGTGCGGTGAGAGCCAGGGCTGGTGTCGTCATCTATTAAAAACACACGCAGCTTCAGCAAGCAGGCCCAAAACCGAGTTACAGTGGGTGCAGTGAAGCCCAGGTTGGGCGTCTGTCATCATTAACACGTCAAAAAAAATGCCCTTATGACGCAGCCACGAAAACCTAGTCGTGCAGGAAGCCGAGTGCGGAAGCGGAAGTGTGAGCTAAGACCTCCAGCCTTGCCTCAGGTACACAGTCAAAATTACCTTGGGTAACCTTGAGAAAAATCATGCCTCTACGAGAGCGCTTGCCCCTCTGAAAGATTGCGGAACCAATGGAGCTCTCTTTGAAATGGCTGGTGGTTGACGCCCTGTTTCAACCCAAGTGCCCTTTTACTTGGCAATCCTTTTTATCGTATTTAACCTCTACGTGTTGGAGGGAAATTGCCTCTGTTTTTTTGAGGGTGGCGAATGTGCTCCAATACTATGTCGTCAGAAAAACCTACATCTGTTTATCAAGTCTTCCTGTACCTCCCTTGTACAAATTCAGAGGAATATTTATATCAGCTATTTTGTACATGCAAGTTTTTGTAGTAGTTTAATTCTAGAAAACACATTGTTTTAAAATAGAAGGAATCCCCACCACGTCTTTGTTTCTCTTTATTTTTTTTAATTGTATAAACGGGTTGTCCTTTTTCCACCCCACTACAGAATTGCTACTATGTTAAAGATTCTTAGCAAAAACAAGTAATATTTTGCAATAAGTGCCATTAACGAGTGTCCCTTACCTATTTCCTTGTTTTTGACAGCAACATGCCCATAAATTTCAAAACATCACCCCACACCCTTAGAGCCACTCGTGACCTTTGTGAAGAACAAATGTCTTGTTAGAAACCACATTCTTTAGTAATAGGACCTGAAATAGGTGTAATTTTTCACAGCAACATGCCCCCAAAAATTTCAAAAACATGACCCATTGGGCCACTCTTTGACAATGTGAAGAACAAATGTCCCTGTCATAAACCACATTATTTTTAGAGAATAGGTAACCTGTAGTACAGCTGTATTTTCACAGCAACATCTCCCAAAAAATTGTAAACCATTGAACCCTTGAGGCCACTCTTGACAATTGTGAAGAACAACTGTCTTTTAGAAATAACATATTATTAGAATAAGGGACCTGTAGTCAACATACAGCAGTATTATCACCAGCTAACATGCCCCCAAAAATTGGAAAACATGACCCTTTGCCACTCTTGAAAAACAATTGTGAAGAACACATGACTGTTATAACCACATTTTTAAAATAGAACCTGTAGTTTATAGCTGCCTTTCCGAACATGCAGCATGACCCAAAAAATTATAAAAAATTACATCTCCAGCCACTCTTAAAAAATTGTGAGGGAGAAATTGCCACTTAGAAGCCACATTCAGTTCCAAAGGACCTTGATTTATAGCTGTAACACACAGCACCATGACCCCAGCACCATTGACGTGCAAAAATTTGAAAGAATAAGTGAGTCAATGGTGTCTTTTACAGTCTCCTCACCGAAAAACCAGCAAAAATGAACTTTTGGGAACTGAGAAAAAAATTGGCAATAGGAAATTATCATTTAAAATTTTTTTTTTCAAGAGGACGATTTCTGTTTGAAGAGGAATGTGAAGTAGACCAGCAACTAATCTGTGACCTCGGCAATTGGGGCCACAACATCACCAGAGATCCATGCATTCTTCATCTTGATGATCGACTTGAACGATCAACATTACTGTGAAGCCGGATGCGTTTGTCTGTAATGAAAACCCTCCAACTGAGTCTGAAGGTCACCCATTAGAGCTTTCTCCCAATGCCTGCTGCTCGCGGCACTTGGCACCTACTGCGTCACTTTGTTGACGTTGTTCCACCGTTGACATTTTGAAGAACGTGAAGCAGACCAAACAGATGTCTCCTTAGTTGATCAATCAGCAAGGTCTCCAATTCCTGCATTTTACTTCTATTTGGTGGGTGGAAGAAAAGTGCTGAGAATTGCGAGGATCATGTTTGGAGGAAATGGAGCCTCCAAGCCACACATGTGGGAGATGAACCTTGATTTTCCCATGCCTCTCGGTCGAGGGGCACTAGCAAACTGATCCTCCTCATCTTCCTCCTCCACCTTAAATCCGTGCCAACCTCTATTCCCCAAGCAGACATCGGTAACGTCGGTGTCCAGGAATACCTCCTCCTCCTCTCCTCCGCTACCTCCGGCACAGCTTCAAAACAGCCCTGCTGCCTCAGATGATGCTACACACAGCTGAGGGCGCCGCCTTGCCCTAGTCCTGGACCCCGGAACACTGCCTAATGAGACCTAATAAAGTTGTGAAACTTGTCGGCCTTCTGATTCGACGGAAGAAAGGCTCCGTGTCCGCATTTTTCCAACTCCCTCCATGTCCGCTGTGTGACACTGATGTTTCAGAGTGTCCAACATCGACCACGAACTAAGATCCCCACAATGCTCATGTCTGACAAGGGCATTTACGCACATGACCATTTTGGGTTGCTTCTTCAAGAACTGGCAAGGATGGTGCATAGCTCTTTCACACAGCTTCCACTCATCCTGGTGGCTCAACACCTCCGAGGTCCGCACCACTGCTTTTCAGGCCATGTGGTCACTTCGTACTGCGTAATGCATTCTGGTGCTGCAGCCACAATACTGGTGCATGTGGATAGTGGAATTCCAGCGTGTTTGCCACTTCAACAATGAGACGGGGGGGCTTGAATGGGGAAGACCGAGCTGACGCTGCAACGCAGCCAAGCGGCGGAAGTGTGAGCTCAGACCTCGAGCCTTCCTCAGCAGGCAGTCCAGACCCGGGTAGCGCTTTAGAAATTTCTGGATGACGAGGTTCATGACGTGTGCCAGGCAAGGGATGTTCTCCTACTTGATTTAAGGCGGCCAGAGATTTCGACCGTATACGCACACCACCTTGCCTGGCACAAGGTTCTTGTCACCCCAGCCAGCGCTCGGTAATCTCGTTTGCGAAGAGCCGTCCCAGCTTCCTGAACCTGTGTGTCTCCAAGACAGATTAATTTCCCCAACACCGGCCTGGTTTCTATGGGCACGTGATGCTACCATGGACCATTGGGTGAAAGAACCCTGCACCATCCCGCGGTTTTGAAAAGCGTAGCGCCGAGTCGAGATCCACCGTTACCACAGAGACATCCATCCCAGCTCACCCAGTGACTGTCACTGAGTTATATCGACCTCGGCTGTGCTTACTATCCATGTAACGTTTCATAGTTTCAATAGTTTATAGTTTGTAAAGCTGAAAAAAGACTAGACGTCCATCCATTCAGCCTGTTGTGCTAAGGTGTTTGATCCAGAGGAGGCAAAAAACCCCAATGAGGTAGAAGCCCGAATTGTTCACATTTTAAGGGAAAAATACCCTCCCGACTCCAATCTGGCAATCGGAAAAATCCCTGATCATTGACCCCTCTCCAGAATCCTAAACACTATAACTGTTATATTATTATGCTCCAGAAATGCATCCAAACCCTTTTTGCACCTCTGTTAGTGAATTCACCATGACCAAGTTCCTCTGCAGAGAGTTCCACAGTCTCACTGCTCTACTGTAAAGAATCCCTTTCTATGTTTATGTAAAACCTTTCGTTCCTCAAACGTAAGGAGCCCCCCTTGTTCTAGAACAGTCCTGGGAATACATAAATCTTGGGAGAGAACTCTATAATGACCTTTGATTAAATTAAACATATTTATTATGTCCCCACGAAGCCGTCTTTTTCTCTAAACTAAATAACCCTAATCTTGCTAATCTTTCTGGTTACTAGTATCCACCCAGGTCTTTTATTTATTTTGTTGCCCCGCCATTGTAAACCTGTTTTCAAGCTCTACAATGTCTTTCCTGTGCGTCTGGTGCCCTAAAAACTGTACACAATGTTGCCATGTGTGGTCTAACCAGTGACTTGTATAATGGGAGAATAATGTTCTCATCATGTGCCTCTGTGCCCCTGTCTAATGCTCACCCATGATCCTTTGTGCCTTGGCACTGGCTGTCTACACTGGCTGCTACAATTAAGATTACTGTCCCCACCAGATTTCCCCAAGTCCTTCTCCATGTCACATTTACCCAGTCCTTTTTCCTTTAACATGTTAATCATGTAATGAGATTTTTTCCTCCCAATGTGCATAACCTTTGCATTTATCCTGTGTTAAAAAACCTCACTGCCATTTCCCTGCCCCAGGCCTCCAACTATCCAGATCCATTGAAAAACACAGTTATCCTCAATTGTGTGAATACCTTAACAGAGTCTTTGTATCGTCTGCAAAATCGATTTATACCTGAGCAATCCATGTGTAAGATCGGTTAATGAAATGTTGAAGGAGGATAGGGCCCAATACTGACGCTTGTGTACCCCACTAGTAACAGCAAATCCAGTCAGAGTATGTACCAGTTAAATTACTACACTTTGTTTTCTATCAGTGACCATTGCTTACACCCACTTTGCACACGTTTTCCTCCCCCAGTCCAAGCATTCTTATTTTACTTACCAACCTTTTATGTGCACCGTATCAAATGCTTTAGATAAATCTAGATATATGACATCCAGTGCCTCACCCCGATCCAACTATTCTAGCATCTGACTTCCTCATAGGAAGCTGATGAGAATAGTCTGACAGGACCGATCCTTCATAACCCCAGTGCTGGAACGGCGTTTATACATTATTTTCAGTGAAGATACTCCAGGATAGCATCTCTGAGAAAACCTTCAAAACATCTTACATACAACATAGGTCAAACTTACCGGCCTATATTTCGCGGATCACTTTTTTACCCCTTTTTTGAATATTGGCACCACATTGCTATGCCCAATCATTTGGGAATACCCCGTTATTAGACAGTTCAAAATATTAAGAATAGGGCCTATCTATGACATCACTTAACTCCCTTAGGACACGTGGGTGTATGCCACGGTGGTGAGATGGACTTTGCCGCATAATCTCCAAAAAATTGGGAATCTCGCAAGAGAACAAAGAGTGACTTTTGATCACTATATTTACTATTTTGCCATAGGCAAACTTAAAACTCTGTCAGTTTCTCTCATCTATTAAACACTAAAACGTAACGTTTTTATTATAACTAACTCCTTAAACCTCTATACACACTATTTAAAAACCTGATCTCTATCCTCACATTTACCACCTTTTTGGCTTCTGAAAGAGGTAAATAACTTCCCTTTCTATCATCAAGTCTGGTGGAACCCCACTATTAACAGGAGAGCCTTATATCTATAGTCAAAGTAACTAGCTTCAGTAAGGGATCCCAAGCCAACTACTTGGGCAGTCCAATCCCTAATTTCATAGACACAGAACAAATAAGGCCCCTTGTGACCACGTCTGGCAGCAGGTGACACCTTGTAGACAGAGGTGAGAGATCACAATTTAAAACGTCATGCCATGACCTCCAGCCGACATGTTTTCGCCATCTCACCTGGCTTATTAAGGCTTAGAGGTCCGATCACATGTGGTCTACTCACTTCCTTTTAAACATGTGAGTAAACATTCAGGGGTGCCCACCAATTAGCCATCAGAGAATCTCCACATACAGCCCACTCCCCCCCCCTTTCCTCCCGCGCGTGCACACTTATTAAGATGTCCTGCTAAAGCAGACACCATGCACTCATAGCCAACAACCTTCAGTCAAATTCGCGCATCTCCATAACGGGCTTGCGCCCCCCTCCTTACCGTACGCCCGTTGCCAATGCACGTTGCAATACTAACAAACACCTCAGCCCGACTGTGATGGGCTTCCATCTCACATTCTCCTCATATTATTGCAACAACTAGCGTGCCTCACCAGAAAGAACTAAGCAGACTAGGTATCACATTAACACACACTGCCATCTTTGTCAATTCCCCATAAGCCGCCTTCTCTTCAATATCTAATACGCATATTCATATGGGAATAAAAACCCACTGAACGATAGACCCACTGTCATAATATCTTCCCATAAAGCTCATCTCCTATGTATGTAATATGCATATTCATTCCCATAGACTGCAAGGCCCCATTAAATACTTTCCACTGCATGGTAATAGTATTGTTCTCAAGACTAAATCATAAAACTACTTCTCTTTCACATGTAATATTCATACCTCATTTTAATAATACTGTAGGCTCTGGCTACCATCCCTCCCCCCACAGTCTACCTCACAAGTTTCCCCATTGAAGATTCTTCTCCTACGCTCGCAGCTACCATTCAGATCCACCATATCACAATGGAAGCTATGTAAGACTCTCCAGTAACCTCAATGCCACCACATCCAGCTGCCCCCCCAGCCGCCGCCCCGCACCAGACCAGCGCCGCAGAGCAGACAACAAATCTCTACATAAATGAGTACATTCATTGAATAGGTCCCTTGCAAAGCAATATACTATGCATCCCTAATTTGTTAAATAGAAAACCGTCGGCCTCCACATGATAATATCTGTCATCATTACAGGACCCAAGGACAATTAGAAAAACTTAGAGGCAAAAAAGGGGAGAGGAGAGGGAGGGGGAAGGGGCGCGAGGGAGATGGAATGGAGGGGTGAAAACCAAAACAAAAAAAAAAAAACTCATAAATGAACCAAGCTTTCCATAGTTTGTATATTCACTAGAGCTATATCCACTTGACCGTAACTTTAAGCACATAAATCATGTTTTCTTAAAAGGAATTATTATATAGGGAATCAGCACGAACCAATAAATGCCTTTAGTTTCAATGTATTGAGTTCTGTGTATCCGAATCTTGTTCTTGCCTCTTCCTGCAACAAAACTACATCCATATCGCCCTTTTCTTTTCCCCTACTTTTTTCACACATATGCCCCAAAAGTTTAGCACCTCTATTTCGCCATTATTTACATCCAAAATGTGTCATGTAGGGGAGTGTCCAACCTCTAGTTTTAATAGTACCAGAAGTTACGAGACCGACGACGAAAACGTCCTGGATGGTTTTTTTCCCACATAACTTGGGCAGGTAACACATAGCCCCCTTAAACCACCCCCTGGTTTTTTACAATTGATGAATTTGTCTTATCTCAAATCTTCTCTTATCAATGGTTAACAAAATACATTAGTTTTTCCATATGAATGGGACAGAAAAGAACAGTTTGCCACAGGGATATGAGCCTACCACCGGAGACAGAAACCATGTTTTTTTGCCCATCTCCCCTCAAAATTACTATGTACAATCCCTAAGATTTTCTTCCTCTTCTATAAGTGACACAGGGTATCCAGAAATACACCTCAGAAGAATACTGGATCGGCCTCAGAATGTGCCAATGTCTTCTAAGTATATCTCTCATTCATTAGCTTATCATCAAAGGTCCTTACAACGAATTAAATCATTTTTTCCTTTCTTCTTTTTACTGATTATTACAGTCCTTTGCCGACACAGATGCAGACAACTCGCTTGAAATTTTAGATGGACCACTGGCTGCAGTGGCAGGGGATGGCTTATCTTGAAAAGAAATGCCTGCTTCGGCATCCTGGTATTGGGGGCAGGCAAGGGCCATGACATGGCGGAACCCATCTGTGTCCACAAAGGGAAAAAGGCAACTTTTCCCAAGGCCAAAAGCCGGGAAAATGCCGCATTAGGTTTTTGGTTTGGGAGGGTTTTTGGGGTTAAAGTGTTTCTTCTGCCCCCAAAACCTGGTAGACAGAAGGCTGGCTGCTAGACTGGCCGCTTTTCCCGGCTTGCAGGTCAACGGGGGTTGGAAGGAGAAGCGGTGGATGGGTCTCTGGGGGTTTGCTGGTGTTATGGGGCGACGGGGGAGGCTAAAGCGGGGGGTTGTTTCCTTGATCATGCCTCTGAAAACATGGGGCACTGAGGATTGCTTGGTCTTTTTTTTTAGGGCGAAAGGGGGAGGGGGCGGAGAAAGGGGGGTTGACAGTGGGGAAGCCGGCATGGGTGTGGTTTTTTTTGGCCAAGTTTTTCCCTCCATTTCAACTCTTTGAAACTCGCTGCATGTGACTAGACATTTTGGGTGGGGGGTTTAAAACCCCCAAAAATTCTTTCTCTATTTATGATTTTACGGAAAAGGGCGGCATATGCCCCTCGCCGTTTATATCAGAGGCTTGCTCGAAAAAGCCCCGGGTTTGAGAGGTCCTGGACCTTTTCGACGGCGAAAAGAAATAGGACGGTTTTTCCGCTGACGGGCTTTTGGGGAAAAAATTAAGTGGACTTGTGCGCTGCCCTAAACCCTTTTTGAGAGGGGAAAACCCGTACTGATTTCCCCCATTGTTTCCCCCCGTCCGTGATTAAGCGCCGCAAGCAAATTCTAATGAAAAGACCACGTTGGATCCGAAAGGGTGTCATCATCATCATCAAAACGGGTGACTTGGGCGTCCTGAAAATTCTGATCCGGGGCTGGGGGGCTACAACCCAACAGGCACTGCAAGGCGTTGCCCAAACTGCCGGGGATTTTTCCCGGGTTTGACCGGGGCTTCCTTCTCCTCCCCTTGTTGGGCACCCAGGGGATTGGGCTCAGAGCAGCCCAAAATAAATCCTGGGTTGGCCTCTTGATTTGGAAATGCCTTCTGACCCCAACCGCTTTTTGTCATAAAAGAGGTTTTCCCAAAAAAGGGAAACTATCCACAGTGGTGGGTACACATTTTGACTTTTGGGGCTCCCTTCGTTTCATGTTGGCGGTTTGCTGACGATGAGATGAGACTTTGGGGGCCGTGACTGGGGGGACGAGGAGGAAAGGGACTCCCGGGAATGCAGGTTGCTTTAAACCCGGCTGAAGAACAGATTGGCGACACTTTTCCCGTTATTTAAATTTCACAGGGCCCCCGACCCAGCGATGACAGGCCGCGGTTTCCCGTAACCCGACGATCCGCTGGCTTGCGTATTTTCCCCCCCCACTGGGGAAAGGGGCACCTTCTCTCATAATTCTCCCCCCCGGGCCCACACCCCTTTTTTGCTCGCTTTTAAAACCGCATTTCATCCATGGGTTTAGAAAAAAAAAAAATTTAAGAAGGGATGGAAGGTTTTTTTAAAAGTTTTCTTATTGAAAGAAGGCAAAAAACAGCATTCCTTTTTAAAACCCTCTAAATTTTTTTACAAACCCAAATAGGGGGTTAGAAACTGAAATTTTTAGCAAATAAACCGTCCCAAAAGCGGTCTGGGGAAGAACCCTAAGCCAAAATCAAAGTGTTCTTCCCTTTAGTCCCAGAGAAATTTTCAACTGCCCAGTAGGGGCTAGGAATTGATAGTTTTCCCAAAAAAAATATCAACAAGTGCGCTTCTGGGGCCAAAAAATGAGATTCAACGAGCGCAATAAAAACTACAGAAATTTTCACTGATGAGAAAATTTTTGTTTTTTCAGCAATGACAAAGAGAAAAAAATTGCTAGAAAAATTTTTTTTATTTAAAAATTTTCGTACAACGTGGCTATTTAAAAAAAACTAGGGCGCAAACGTGCAAAAACAAACTATTTAAAAATTATAAAGGGTAAAAAAACGGGGGTTTTTACACCAATGAAAACACCCAAAAGTAAAAACGAAAAATTTTTATATCCAAATTTAAATACAAAGGTGGCTATTTGAAAAAAAACTGGGGGGAACCCCAAAAGGGGAAAACACTATTTAAAATTTTTTTCGGATAAAAAAAAGGGGGTTTATGCACCCAAAGAAATTAATAGCAAATTTCTAGGGAAATTTCGTATGGGAATTTTAAGTTTCAAGAGGGGGCTTTGAAAAAAAAGGGGCCCGCGCCAAAAATGAAAAAAACCTAATTTAAAATTTTTACGGAAAATAAAAAAGTTGGGTTTTTTCCCCTAAGAAATACACCCCCAATTACTAGCAAATTTTTTGTAATTTTAAAATTTTAAATACAAAAATGGGGCTTTTAAAAAAAATGGCCTGCGCCAAATTTAAAAACCGTAATTAAATTGTGTAAGGGGTAATAGAAAGGTTTGGGTTTTTAACCCATTTAAATACAAATTAATTTCAAATTTTTTTATCCCAAAAGAGGATTTTTTCCTATAAACACTGCAAAATTTTAATCCCTGTTAAAACATAACTTTTACTAAATCATCAAAATTATACTTCCTAAACCCCTATATACTACCACAACACACCTAAATGATACAGAAATTACTAAGTATCATCCATCAGTGGAGTAATCGCCCTGATGAAGGGCGGCTACCGCTTTAATGACAGATAATATCACTTTTATACGTATATTATAATTCTTTAAATTTCCACAGCTATCCCAACGCGTTTCCCCCATGTAATTTTGGGTTCATCAGGGATTAAAAAAAAACTCCTCTCGCTGTGGAATAAGAATACGCTATATACAACGCATATACAATCTATCTATGACGATATATCACCACTATGGGTGAGATAGAAAAAGTGATACTTAGCTTAAAAAGCTGCCAGGTATAAAGGGATTAATCCTCGCGGGCCCCTTTGGTATGCTGGCACCCAGGATAGAAGGGTATACAGAATGATTCATTTCTGCCTCCCTTAAATACCTTACTTGGCCCTTTAGATGTATGAACAATACAGCCCCTAACACTTCAGTATTAATGTATATTGTTTTATACCTATTGCCGGGTTCTACTTAACATGTGCGCATATCCGCCTGCCTTTACTCAGTCTGGCGTTCCGGAAGTTGTACTGCGCATGACCGGAAACTAGATAAAATGTCATTTCCGATTTACTTCAGCGAAAGCAAGACTACGCCTGCACAGAAGCCCCACACTATCACGGCGCAGTCCGGCGTCTCAAAAAACGCTCTGCGCATGTCCTGGAAAAAGGCGCCCGGCAAATGCGCGCAATCAAAATCCGGACATAACTCTCAGCGCCATACATATTACATAGCTTACATTTTAGAAAGACAGCACTAGTAACTTCCGGTCAGCCCCACCGAAAACCAAACCACATACATCCGGCAGCCAAATCAATCTCCATACTAAAGTTAAACCGCGCACACGATTATCCGCACAGATCGCCAATTGCTGCTAAGCAGCCCCAAATTTCTTAAAGTGGCCGTCTGTATAACGGATGTCTAGAGTGTAACATGGGCATTTAATTCAGGGTCAAATAAATTCGGGGTACAAAAATTCATTGTCTTAAGCTGACATGGATTATCAGGCTATAAGTAATCAATGAATATAATGAAAAAATGTAATGATATAATAATGATACATAAAATATGGTCAGCTTTACAAAATCAATATTGGTCCTCTGTGAAGAGTACGAACGAAACAGAGCAGAATAAACAGACCCAAGTACGAGCCAAACTCAATAAAACATCCCAAATTGCAAAGTCTCATTAAGGCCCTTTGGATAAACTGATTCCATACGGTAGATCCATTTGGGCCTCTTTACACAAAATTCGTCTATCCATTCTCCTCTCTTGGAGACGGCCCTCATACCTCCATGATCAAAAACCGCAGAGATTCCCATTCTCCATTATGATTTTCCCCAAAAACATGTCGAGCTACTGGCGTGTCTCTTCCCTATACGTATGTCCCCCAGATGTTCTCCCACCCTCCTTTTGAATGTTCTTTTTGTTTTTTTCCAATATAATTCAGTGGGCAGGGACATATGCACATGTAAACTACTCCTTCTGTCCCACAATTGGCAAAATCACGAATAAAAAATTGTTTTCCATTTGAGGCACTTGAGAAGGATTTAGATTGTTGTATTGTATGGGCAGGCTACACATCTCTGCCCACATTTAAACATACCCATCGGTTCCTTTCAAGCCAAGTACCTTGAGGGGGTATTGGTGTATAATGACTATGGATCAGTCTATCTTTAATGGATCTTCCCCTTTCGATAAGTTATCAAAGGGGTAGCAGGGAGTATCCTCTAGATCCTGGTCCAACCTCAATATTCCCCAATATTTTTTGAGGATGTTCACAACTTCTAGATTTCTATCGTCAAAAGTTGCGATTACACGTGCTTTATTATTATTTTATCCCCCTGGGATTTAACCCTGTGTAATGTTGTCCTATTCTGTTTTTGTGCATGCCTTTAGGGCTGATTCCAAAACTCCTGAGGGATATCCTCGACAAGAAATCTTTCTCTCAATATACCTGACTGTCTCCTAAAGTCCTCATCTCTGGGGCAGTTTCTCTTAACTCTCAGGAATTGACCCTTCGGTATTCCTCTCTTACAGGGTAATGGATGATTAAAATTTCCCAATGTAGCAAAACTGTTGGTTGCTGTGGGTTTCCTATACATATCCGTATGGATGTTGCCATTCCGATCTTTAATAATAAGGACATCCAAAAAGGGTAAACAATTTTCTTTCACTTCAAATGTGAAGTGCATACCAATCTCGTTTTTTTGAGCTGTGCAACGAACTCCTCAAAATCACACCTTGCTCCCTTTCCCCGAGGAAAGAGGATGTCATCAATGTACCTCCCCCAGAAAAAAAATCTGGGGGGGCCACTGATCGTCTCCCGGTTGGGATACCAAGTGGCCTCCCACCAGCCCAGGAACAGATTCGCATAAACGGGGGCCAGGACTCCCCATTGCGGTTGCCCCTGAGCTGGTGGAAGGTCTTGTTACAGAAGACAAAATAATTATGTCTCAACACGAAGTCCAGTAATCTGATGACAAAGGCATTGTGAGCCTGGAACTCTATACTTCTTGTGGACAAAAATATTCAACTGCTATGAATGCCCAAATTTTATGTGGGATATTACTATATAAGCTTTCTACATCTATAGAACCCAAAAATACTTCTTTATTGACTGTAATCCCTTCCAGTCTGCGCAATAAATCCGAAAGTGTCTCTTATGTAATATGGCACTGTGGTAACAAAATAATGTAAGATATTATCTATATATATCCCCATATTTTTCGTAATTGATCCAACGCCCTGAGACTATTGGTCTACCTTTTAGTAGGGTACAGCCCTTATGAATCTTTGGGGTCGAATAAAATGTGGTATTTGAGGTTGGATGGCATCTGAATTTGAATTCGGTGTGTTATTAAACCCATCTCTAAGCCCTCCACAAGTAACTTCTCCAGTTTCATAGTAAAATTTGCTGTTGGGTCTGTGGGTAAAATATCATAATGCCTTTTGTCCCTAAGAAAGATCATTGCCCCATTGTTTTATACATGTCATGATTTAATATAACTATATTTCCCCCCTTATCGGAGGGGTTTTAAAAATTAAAGATTTGTCCCGTTCCAGTGCTGACAAGCTCCTAGTTCATCTGTACTAAGATTATTATGGAAAGGTAGCCTTGTTCACTCAAAAATACGATTTCTTTAGAGACTATTTGCAAAAAAAAAATCAATTTCACGTGTATCTAACTGACTCGGGGGGAATTCTCCTACTTTTAAGTTTCAATTTTGTTTGACCTTCTATTATTTCCTCCTCTTCCATAAGGGACACTAAGGTATGGATACCCTCTAAGTCCTGTGCTGTAACACCCAATTGCTGGCATTCAAATTTTATCTTTAATTTTAAAAAATTAATGCCACTTGAGCTTACGCACAAACAGGTGTAGATCTTTGGTCCATGAAAAATCACTAAACTTAGTGGTGGGCACAAATGTCAGACCCCTCTGCAAAATCTGTAATTCACCATTATTCAAGTGCCTATCTGTCAGATTAATTATCTGATGTTGATCTGATTTTGTTATTTGTGACGGTGTCTCAGGCCGGATGCAGGGCCTCTCCAGCCCTCTAAAAAAGGAGGTGTGTTGGAATTGCCAGAGGATGAGGAGGCATAATAATCCATATGCACTCCCCTTCCTCCAACAGTAACTACGAAATTTCTATATCCAAATTTAAGTACAAGGTGGCTATTTGAAAAAAACTGGGGCGAACCAAAGGGCAATACAGCTATTTAAATGTTATACGGATAATAAAAGGTGGTTTATGCACCAATGAAATACAATAGCAATTACTAGCAAATTTCTGTATGGTAATATAAGTACAAGAGGGGTCTTTGAACAAAAAGGGCCTGCGCCAAAGTGAAAATCACCTAATTAAATTGTGTACGGATAATAAAAAGTGGTTTTTGCACCTATGAAATACACCTGCAATTACTAGCAAATTTCTGTAATCTAATATAAGTACAAGATGGGTCTTTGAACAAAAATGGCCTGCGCCAAAGTGAAAAACACGTAATTAAATTGTGTATGGATAATAAAAGGTGGGTTTTGCACCTATGAAATACAACAGCAATTACTAGCAAATTTCTGTATCCTAATGTAAGTACAAGGTGGGTCTTTGAACAAAAATGGCCTTCACCAAAGTGAAAAACACGTAACTAAATTGTTTACGGATAATAAAAGGTGGTTTTTGCACCAATGAAATACAACAGCAATTGCTAGCAAATTTCTGTATCCTAATGTAAGTACAAGATGGGTCTTTGAACAAAAATGGCCTGCGCCAAAGTGAAAAACACCTAATTAAATTGTGTACGGATAATAAAAGGTGGGTTTTGCACCTATGAAATACACCTGCAATTACTAGCAAATTTCTGTATCGTAATATAAGTACAAGGTGGGTCTTTGAACAAAAATGGCCTGCGCCAAAGTGAAAAACACCTAATTAGATTATGTACGGATAATAAAAGGTGGTTTTTGCACCTATGAAATACACCTGCAATTACTAGCAAATTTCTGTATCGTAATATAAGTACAAGGTGGGTCTTTGAACAAAACTGTGCTGCACAAAAGTGAAAAAAAACCTAATTAAATTGTGTATGGATAATATAGGTGGTTTTTGCACCAATGAAATACACCTGCAGTTACTAGAAAAAATCTGTATCCTAATGTAAGTACAAGGTGGGTCTTTGAACAAAACTGGGCTGCACAAAATAAAAGGTACTATTTCACAAAAAACTGTCCAAAAACGGGTAAAAAAAAAAGCCATTTCAATGCAGGTTCAAAGCAGTCTGGGCTGCACAATATACACTTTCCTTTCAAAAGCCTGCCTGTCTGTCTGTGTTCATCCGCAACACCCCCCCCCCCCCCCCCCCCGCTCCCCATCCTCCCCCGCGGCTGTACAGCGCTAGATGCTTCTTTAAAAGTCCCTGCCTAACTAACTAAGAACTGTAATTCTCTCATCTACTATGTTCTAATGTTCACAGCTAAAAGCATAGTTGTCTGTGAGAACAAAGAGAACTTTGTCTCTGAGCTGAGCTGTATTGAGGAGAGAGCTAACACACGTCCTGCTCTCATAAGAAACTACAAAAAACTTTGTCTGACTGTTGTGGAGGATTCCTTTCTGTCTTTGCACAGGTAGTAGATCCCAGCGTGGTTTCCCTCTTAGCAGCAGAGGTCCACACAAAAGACAAACACAAGCCTGCAGGCCCAGGCTTTATGGGCCCAAAACCAGCCTCACCGGGGTTGGGGGAGTGCCCTCCCACCCTGCCTTTGCCCACTCCAGGAAAAAGCCGCCCCCAGACTAAAAGGGGAGGGAAACCCGTTTAACTAACCTTTTTCAGTAAATAGTGTTACTGACACCAAAAAAAGACGGCCTTCCTTCCCCGAGCCCGGCCCTCCGGTACAACGTTGTTTATTTTCTCCTAGGCCAATAACATACCCTAGGAAAAAATACCTTCCCTCGGAAAAACTCTACCTGTCCCCTTTACATCCCCTCCCCCTCTGTTCAGCCTTTTGGGGTCGGACAACATTTGGCCCTATACATTTGTTTCGGGAAGAGCGTCGGCATTACCCTGAGCCCCCCCGCTTGTGCTCCACTGTGAACTTAAGTTTTGCAAGTTGGAACCACCTTGTGACTCTAGCGTTCCCTTCCCCCAAACACCCAATTTAATGGAGAATGATCTGTGTTTAAACCGAAGTTCACCCCAAGAATAATTTTTTAAAGGGGGATCAAGGGCCCACTTAATGGCCAAGCACTCTCGCTCTACAATGCAAAAGTTTTTTCAAGCAGGGGTAAGTTTCCCGACAGGCAGGTGACAGGATTTTTCCCTCCTCCTTCCCCCCCGGGAAAGCACTGCACCCGCCCCATCGACGCATCCGCGCAAAATGAACCCCTTTTTTTAAAGTTAGGTTTTACCAGTACTGGCGTGTCACGAGACCATTTTTAACACTTGGGCCCCCTCTGCCTCGGATTTTCCAAGCGACCATAAGGGAAACTTACGTGTTGTCAATCCGTCAAGGTGCCGCATACTAGGAAGTTCTGGAAAAATCCCCGTAGTACCCCACAATACCTAGAAAGGCCCTACCTCCCTTTTTTTTGGGGGCGGGATTCCTGAATAGCTTGCACTTTAGGCCTGGGTTTTATGTCCCCCTTCCGACACTTTAACCCAAGTAGGGGGCTTCTTCCAAACCTGGGGCCATTTCTTCGGGTTTTGCTGTTAGTCCGTGTTCTCGGGAATTAAAGCACGGCCTGCACCTTGGGAGGGGCTGTCCCAGTCCTCACAAAATTTAAAATATTCATCTAAATAGGGACGCATACCCCCGAGGGGCTTGGGACAATATCCATAAAATTTGGGAAAGGTTCCCGGGGGCCCCCAGCAAACCAAACGGAAAAGCATTTTTAAACTGGTAAAAGCCGCAGGTGTGGCAAAGGGTTTTTTTTCTTTGGCCCGATCAGAAGGGGGAACCTGCCAGTACCCCTTATTAGGTCTGGGGTGGAAAAGTTTTGGGAACCTAGCCTTTTTAATTAAATTTTCATCCCCCTCCTTTGGGTGGGTCAAATTTTGACATTCGGAGCTTCCGGAAGTCATTGCAGAAGGTATCGTGCCATGGGGTTTTGGTTCAGCACAATTGGGCTGACCACTCCTTCTGGTTCCTAAATCACACGGGGCCAACTTTTTGGACTTCCTCGGTTTATAGTCGCTGCGGGCTTCGGGACCGGTACGGTTTCAAATTAACTTTTACCCCCTGGTCTGTTACAATCATGTTTGTTTCATTAGTACGCCCTGGCATGTGAAAAATACATCTGAATTGGCGGTACAAACTCCCGGCCCCCCTTTTTTGGGATTGGACAGGGTTTCGAAAAAACCAACCTCCGGAATGAATACAGGGGGGCTAACTCCCACCAGGTTCTCTCCCTTCCATGGTTAATTAGATTTACTGGAACGGCTGTTCGGGTTTACGTCCCCCAGGGCTGGGACACTTTTAAAATTTACCCCCCCAACCCTTTTTTAAATTATTTCAAAGGGCCCCTGCCATTTGAAGGGAAACCCTACTTTTCTAGCGTGGGCACCAGACTAATACCCGATCCCCGGGGTTGAATTTCCCCCTTTTGGAGACCTGTTAGGGGACCCTGCTTTGGTTTCTTGTGCCGCTGTGATGTTCCCTCACAAGGGCAGGCCGAGAAATTTTGGGGTCCTCATTAGGGAGATGTGCTCAATAACACTTCTGTAAGGGGTGGACTCGGCTCCCAAGTCCCTTGGTTATACCAGGAGGCCCCGGGAGGGTCTACCATAGCCCAAACTCAAATGGAGAAATCCCGTTGAGACTGGGGGATTCACGCACAGAAAACATAAATTTTGGGCAGCAGCCGGTCCCCAGCCCCCCCTTTATTGACACCCTCTTAAGCTTTTTTTAGTGTTTGTTGAACTCTCAACAAGCCCATCGTCGGGGGGTGGTATACAAGTACGCAATGCTTGAAAAGGAACAGTTTACATAACTCTTTCTCCCCTTTGCATAAAGGGGTTCCTTTATTTTCAATTTCCTTTGGAATCCCGGTGCGGGAAAAATCTGAAATATTTTCCTTTGCAATCCTTTTGGACGAGGTATTTAAAAAAAAAGCCTCGGGGTAACTTGTTCGTAATCAACACCCCCAAATATATATTGATGACCCTGGGGACTTTACTGGGGGCCCGCCCAATCCTTGCCACCCTCCAAAGGGGACCTCTAGATGGGTAACGGTACAGGGGACTACGATAATGCGGCATCGGAGCTGTTAACGACACCGGGCAGGACTGCATATCGTTTCACCTCAACAGGGACCCGGGCCCAAAAAAAAAACGTTGGAGGATGCGCTCCTTTTTTTTTTCGGTTCCAAAGTGACCCCCCCGTGCTTGTGGCAAGGTCTAACCATTCGGCGATAAGGTGGGGGACCACCAACTGTTCAACAACCTCCCCCCCCACTTTGGGGACCGATATACACTCTTGATTTTAAATCCCATGTGTGGGAACTCTGATCAGCCCCCGGGTGTTGGGGGCCCCCTTCACCACCTTAACATTTTCCCTGGGCCTACTAAGGGGGATCTATAAGCTGCGCATTCCAAAAATTTTTCAGGGAGCCCCCCCAGGTCCGGCTAGCAGCCTCCACTTCCTGGGGCCTCCAAAAACCGCAAGCACTTCTAGGGAGACTGTCACCAATCCGTGGTCACCCCCTACACCTGGGGTGAAGCTCGGGGCAAAGGTTTTGGGAAGTTTTTTAGAACATCAAAATTTTTATTAACCTTTGGCGCTACCCGTTTTTGCCATTGCCCAAAAATAGGGGGGGGGGTTTTCCTGAGGAACTGTGTGCATCAGGGGGTCTCAAACCCTCCCACTTTAGGGGGGAAAGTCCACAAAGGGGTCTCCAAATTTACAAACCCCGTATGTAGTCCTTGTGTCCCGTGAATGACAGAACCCCTATCCATGTCCAGTGGGGACTGGGGTCAACCAAATGGCTGCCCCTGTGAAGGCTCCGATCCCGGAGGCCGTTAAACCCCGGGTCCTTGACCCTTAAAGTTCACAGGGGGATCAGTCTCTGCGGAACAATGGGCCGTGCAAACAAGACCTCCTCCGAGTGAGTCACACTCCAGGGGGTCGGTGGTAAGGGACAGTTTGCAGCCATATGTCCAGGGCCCCGACCCGCCAACACAGGATGCACCCCGGTCTCTCTAGCCGCTTTTGCCCGGGCCATCCCGGGGACCTTTCCTTTCCTTCAGAGAGTCCCCCTTGAGCCACCTCCCCCTTTGGGAAAATTTTTCCCCCCCCTTTTATTGGGGGTCTTAAAAGGATATCCGGGGATTTTCTTTCCCGGGGTTGGGGTTCCAGGGTACATGTAAAAGTCCTCCGTTTTTTGTACCCCCCTCCACGAGGTTTACGAGGTGCTCCGCACTTGGGTCACCTTTTCCACCCCCGCGTGGATTCTGAGGGAAAACACGGGTGAACTTGTTCAAAACGACCTTCTCTACCATCTGCGCAGGCTAGACTCCTCTGGCGTACCACTTTTTAACCCAAGGATCAGGCGTACATTGGACGTGTGGTGGTGGTTGGGGTAATCCAGTTAGCACCCGTCGGGCCCGCCCTTGCATTACCCCCAAGCGAGCCAAGATCTGCCCTTTTTGTTAGCATAGCCCCCCGCGTCCGCTCGTGAGGTCGAAGTACGCTTTTTTTGGCTCCCCCGTTAGAAAAGGGCGCCCCCTACCCCCACCCCCCCGGCCCCTGGTAGCTTCTCCCCCTCTGCCAGCCTTTCAAAAACCTGAGATAGGCCTCAACATCGTCTGTGGCGCATCTTCTGCATGGGCGACTGTACCGCACACGAGCGGCGGGCGCGAACTTGGGACCTCTGGGCACTTGCGCCACCGCCAGGATTGTTCTTGGAGCTCTTGTTTATTGCTGCTGCTCCTAAGGGCGGAAAGGTTGCCTCTATAACAGGCTTGGTTTTCCCCGGGCTCTCATAGCTTTATCGTCACCTTTTGTTGATTGCTCATTAGTTAAGGCTTTTTTGCCGGATCACTGCTTCAGGGGCTCGTCCATCTTGGGGGCTTGCTTTTTTGCACTGCTGCAGCCTTAACCCCGGGGCATAAAATCACGTCCTCTCCCAAAACTTTTAGGGGCTGTTTTGCCCTTAGCAACAGGTTTTTTTGCTACTGCAGTCAAGTCCTTTTAAAAGAGTGTATGTCTCTTTTTAAAAACTGTATGCCCGCATCAGAGACACCATATGGGGAGGGTTTCTTTTGTCTTTGCACAGGGATAGATCCACGTGGTTTCCCTCTTTGCAACAGAGGTCCAACAAAAAACAAACAAAAAGCCTGCAGGCCCCCGGCTTTATAGGCCTAATACCCCTCACCTGGTGTGGGGATGGCCACCCACCCCGCCTTTGACCATCCCGGAAAAGCCCACCGACTAAACGGACTTGAACCCTTTTACTAACACTGTGTATAACATATGTTACGACACCAAAGTCGCCCTTTTTCACCCGAGCCCCCGGCCCTCATGACCACTTGCTCCCCTTACTTCCCAAGCCAATACGAATACCCCAGGGGGAAAAAAACCTTTCCCCGGCAAATCTACCTGTCACCTTCTCACACTGTGCACATCCAAAAGCATTTTTTTTTTTGAAAAAAATGTAAGCATAGGTGCACACTGGCAAGGCAATAACATACATCTATTCCAAATATCAGTGGCACACTAAAAACTAAGTAAAACATCAAAGGCATATAGGAATTTTTGAAAATGCATTACTGCTAAGGAAATATGAAAACCTGGGATTCTTAGTTCACAGTTTTGATCAAAAATGTTTAAGCTCACCTCCCAATTGGCTCAAGGGGATACCAGCACAGGTGAGTTCCTAACACTAAAATGTTACGTCTCTTGGAGCCTGTTCAGACTACAACACCTCAGGGAGTGAAAAGAAGTCGCTACTGCATACTCCTGCACTGGTTTAAAAGAGGTAGGCGGAGTGCAACAAGCCAATGAGGCAGCCACTCCTCATACAGACTACAAAAAACTTTGTTTGACTCTGCACATCCAAAAGCATTTTTTGAAAAAAAAACGTAAGCATAGGTGCACACTGGCAAGGCAATAACATACATCTATTCCAAATATCAGTGGCACACTAAAAACTAAGTAAAACATCAAAGGCATATAGGAATTTTTGAAAATGCATTACTGCTAAGGAAATAAGAAAACCTGGGATTCTTAGTTCACAGTTTTGATCAAAAACTGCTTACATTTTTTTCAAAAAATGCTTTTGGATGTGCAGAGTCAAACAAAGTTTTTTGTAGTCTGTATGAGAAGTGGCTGTCTCATTGGCTTGTTGCACTCCGCCTACCTCTTTTAAACCAGTGCAGGATTATTCAGTAGCGAGTTCTTTTCACTCCCTGAGGTGTTGTAGTCTGAACAGGCTCCAAGAGATGTAACATTTTAGTGTTAGGAACTCACCTCTGCTGGGATCCCCCTGCTCTTATGAGACACACTGACACACTGATGCTGAACAGGAAGGGCTGTTCTATGCAAAACGAGGTCGTGATTTTTCCAGCCAATGACAACCATACACATCACAGTCATGACATCGCACACCCAGCTCACCCTGCTCTATGCTCTAAGCTGATTTGCTGGACGTCAAAATGACAGGAAGCGCCGAAAATGGTGCGATAGTAATAGATTATGCTCAGATTCTCACCTAAATTATCGCGTGATCGGAAATTTTCGATCAACCTAAAAACCACGCCAATTTCAACTTTGTCGATTATAATTGCTCATCCCTAGTGGTCAGCAAGGTAGACCAGGTTCCCTTTGAAAAGGAGCAGGCCTGCATCCCAAGGCGCAGACAGGGCCAAACCATTGCAGCTGAGATGATCAGTGTAGAGATATCTGAACAGAGTCATGGGAAAGGGACTCTATCAACTCAGTCTGAGCATTAATAACCCAGCGTAGGTGATTTTGGGTTGGTGGAAAAGACTGCACCTCCTACCTATGAGGTACAATTGGATGAGGTTTGCGAGGTTGCATAGCCTGGATGCTATATGCCTGCTGTAGGGGAAAGTAAACCTGCTGAAATGGTGAACACAGGTCAAATACTTGTTACTGGTGGTGATGCCCATGTGATGGAAAGTGAACTGCATGGCCCTTCTGTTGCCCATGGTGTAAGTGTAGGCTATGAGCCCACAACTAGGCCTCATGGTCCAGTGACAGTGAATGATGTAGCTGAGCCTCAGTTTCAGGAGACGGTCAGTGAGGACCAGGAGTTTGATGTTGGTGAAAAGTATAGGCCTTATTGTGGTCCTGGAAACCCAGAGCTACAGGACAGTGGAAAAATACGTGATAAAAAGACTTTTGAAATGTCTTTTTGTTATGGCGGGTGCACGGGCTGATCTTTATTAGTGGCAGGTACTCGGGAGAAGATAGTAAACCTGGAGAATATGTATGGCTCCGGTGCTGTTCAGCTGATAGTTGAAAACCACGTGGCAGATGATGGCAGAAAACCATATGGAAAGTATCTGCAGGTTGATGTGGAAAGAGAACTACTGCAGGCTATAAAAATGGAGTATAGTTCCCCTGTGAGTGTGCTTCCTACCAAGGGAAATGTAGGGCAGTGTGTCTTAAGTAGAGTGCTATCCCAAAGTAGGAGTTTTGACCCTGGAGGGTTGAGTAGGCAAGGTGAAAAGACCTACGGTATTTATCAGTGGGGGTATATCTGGCATAGTGACCTTAGATGCCTGCATGTTTCTGCCACTAGGTGGGGTAATGCAGGAGATCTGCCCAGTGTCGGACTGGGGTGCATATGGACCACCAGAGGAGTTTATTTTAGAGGCCCACTTTGCCTTGCTGTCTCCGCCACCTGTACTGTGTCCCGCCTGTTCTCACTTCAACTTAGGGTATGTTCACATGGTGTGTTGGATCCGTTTTTGGATGCGTGTTTGCATCTAACAATGTGCAATGTGATTTACATTGCTTTCAATGTAAAACAGGCATCAGCGCTCACCGATGCGTGTTTACTTGTGTCTTTCTGATTCTGATGCGTCTTTCAGTTCCGTTCAAAGAATCGACATGTCAATTCTTGATCCGAAAGATGCAGCAGACATCTATTTTAGACTAGCGTTTCTAGTTATGTTGGTATTGGAATAGTGGGATTTGTTTGGTAGCAGTAGGATGGTGGTATCTACAGTGAGGTATTTGTTCTTTTTATTATTTAGTAACAGCATGACTATTACTAATGGGTACCTGTAAATGTTTGTGGTTGGGGGAGGGGCTGGCATCTAAAAATTTGCTATCTAGGCATCCAGGTTTCTCTAGTTACGCCCCTGGTAAATGGCATGATGTGAGTTGCAATTTATATACTGGAAGATATGAATTGTTTTGTTATGACTAGAACCCTGAAACATTTTACATGGTAAAACAATTTTACCAGTTCTACATGGATGTGACTAGAGATTGGCGAATTTCCCGAAATTCGGTTCGTTCACTTCGCCGAATTTCTCGGCAAAAAATAACTTCGTTCCGAATTACTTTGGGACGAATCACGTTAAAAAACAGCTATTTCCAGGCTGCACAGAGCCTGCAGGGTGCTGTAGAACGTTGTGCCATGCTTAAATATGCAGAGGGAGCTTGGTTTGGTCTTCATACAATGTTGTGTTTTAGTATGACACGCAGATGACTGCCGCCGCTCTTAGAATCGCTTCACTATAAAATTCCCTGGGCACTTAAGAGGGCAAAACTGACCAAAAAACTGAAGGGGGAATGTAGCCTGATAAAGTCATGGCAGCGACAGCTGGAAAGAAACAAGCTGAGGGCTCAGGTGGCAACATCAGTGACAGTTTGTAGGTCACGGCAGCAGCCACAGCAGCAGCATGAGGTCAGACAGTGGCAAAATGACACAGTGTGTAGGTCACAGCAGCAGCCACAGCAGCAGCATGAGGTCAGACAGTGGCACAATGACAGAGTGTGTAGGTCACGGCATCAGCCACAGCAGCAGCATGAGGTCAGACAGTGGCACAATGACAGAGTGTGTAGGTCACGGCATAAGCCACAGCAGCAGCATGAGGTCAGACAGTGGCACAATGACAGAGTGTGTAGGTCACGGCAGCAGCCACAGCAGCAGCATGATGTCAGACAGTGGCACAATGACAGAGTGTGTAGGACACGGCATCAGCCACAGCAGCAGCATGAGGTCAGACAGTGGCACATGACATTCTGGAGGTGGCAAAAACAGGAGTAGGCCACAGAGTGGGACAATGACACAGTGTGTAGGTCACGGCAGCAGCCAAAGCAGCAGCATGAGGTCAGACAGTGGCACAATGACAGAGTGTGTAGGTCACGGCATCAGCCTCAGCAGCAGCATGAGGTCAGACAGTGGCACAATGACACAGTGTGTAGGTCACGGCAGCAGCCACAGCAGCAGCATGAGGTCAGACAGTGGCACAATGACAGAGTGTGTAGGTCACGGCATCAGCCACAGCAGCAGCATGAGGTCAGACAGTGGCACAATGACACAGTGTGTAGGTCACGGCAGAAGCCACAGCAGCAGCATGAGGTCAGACAGTGGCACAATGACAGAGTGTGTAGGTCACGGCATCAGCCACAGCAGCAGCATGAGGTCAGACTGTGGCACAATGACACAGTGTGTAGGTCACGGCATCAGCCACAGCAGCAGCATGAGGTCAGACAGTGGCACAATGACATTATGGAGGTGGCAAAAACAGGAGTAGGCCACAGAGTGGGACAATGACACTGTGTGTAGGTCACGGTAGCAGCCAAAGAAGCAGCATGAGGTCAGAGAGTGGCACAATGACATTCTGGAGGTGGCAAAAACAGGAGCAGGCACAGAGTGGGACAATGACACAGTGTGGAGGTCACGGCAGCAGCCACAGCAGCAGCATGAGGTCAGACAGTGGCACAATGACATTCTGGAGGTGGCAAAAACAGGAGTAGGCCACAGAGTGGGACAATTACACAGTGTGTAGGTCACGGCAGCAGCCACAGCAGCAGCATGAGGTCAGACAGTGGCACAATGACATTCTGGAGGTGGCAAAAACAGGAGTAGGCCACAGAGTGGGACAATGACACAGTGTGGAGGTCACGGCAGCAGCCATAGCAGCAGCATGAGGTCAGACAGTGGCACAATGACATTCTGGAGGTGGCAAAAACAGGAGTAGGCCACAGAGTGGGACAATGACACAGTGTGGAGGTCACGGCAGCAGCCACAGCAGAAGCATGAGGTCAGACAGTGGCACAATGACATTCTGGAGGTGGCAAAAACAGGAGTAGGCCACAGAGTGGGACAATAACACAGTGTGGAGGTCACGGCAGCAGCCACAGCAGCAGCATGAGGTCAGACAGTGGCACAATGACATTCTGGAGGTGGCAAAACAGGAATAGGCCACAGAGTGGGACAATGACACAGTGTGTAGGTCACGGCAGCAGCCACAGCAGCAGCATGAGGTCAGAGAGTGGCACAATGACAGAGTGTGTAGGTCACGGCATCAGCCACAGCAGCAGCATGAGGTCAGACAGTGGCACAATGACACAGTGTGTAGGTCACGGCAGCAGCCACAGCAGCAGCATGAGGTCAGACAGTGGCACAATGACAGAGTGTGTAGGTCACGGCATCAGCCACAGCAGCAGCATGAGGTCAGAGAGTGGCACAATGACATTCTGGAGGTGGCAAAAACAGGAGTAGGCCACAGAGTGGGACAATGACACAGTGTGGAGGTCACGGCAGCAGCCACAGCAGCAGCATGAGGTCAGACAGTGGCACAATGACATTCTGGAGGTGGCAAAAACAGGAATAGGCCACAGAGTGGGACAATTACACAGTGTGGAGGTCACGGCAGCAGCCACAGCAGCAGCATGAGGTCAGACAGTGGCACAATGACATTCTGGAGGTGGCAAAAACAGGAATAGGCCACAGAGTGGGACAATGACACAGTGTGTAGGTCACGGCAGCAGCCACAGCAGCAGCATGAGGTCAGAGAGTGGCACAATGACAGAGTGTGTAGGTCACGGCATCAGCCACAGCAGCAGCATGAGGTCAGACAGTGGCACAATGACACAGTGTGTAGGTCACGGCAGCAGCCACAGCAGCAGCATGAGGTCAGACAGTGGCACAATGACAGAGTGTGCAGGTCACGGCATCAGCCACAGCAGCAGCATGAGGTCAGACAGTGGCACAATGACACAGTGTGGAGGTCATGGCAGCAGCCACAGCAGCAGCATGAGGTCAGACAGTGGCACAATGACATTCTGGAGGTGGCAAAAACAGGAGTAGGCCACAGAGTGGGACAATGACACAGTGTGGAGGTCACAGCAGCAGCCACAGCAGCAGCATGAGGTCAGACAGTGGCACAATGACATTCTGGAGGTGTCAAAAACAGGAGTAGGCCACAGAGTGGGACAATGACACAGTGTGGAGGTCACGGCATCAGCCACAGCAGAAGCATGAGGTCAGACAGTGGCACAATGACACAGTGTGTAGGTCACGGCAGCAGCCACAGCAGCAGCATGAGGTCAGACAGTGGCACAATGACACTGTGTGTAGGTCACGGCAGCAGCCACAGCAGCAGCATGAGGTCAGACAGTGGCACAATGACATTCTGGAGTTGGCAAAAACAGGAGTAGGCCACAGAGTGGGACAATGACACAGTGTGGAGGTCACGGCAGCAGCCACAGCAGCAGCATGAGGTCAGACAGTGGCACAATGACATTCTGGAGGTGGCAAAAACAGGAATAGGCCACAGAGTGGCACAATGACACAGTGTCTAGGTCACGGCAGCAGCCACAGCAGCAGCATGAGGTCAGAAAGTGGCACAATCACATTCTGGAGGTGGCAAAAACTGGAGTAGGCCACAGAGTGGCACAATGACAGAGAGTGGAGGTGACGGCGGCAGGAGCAACAGCATGAGGTCAGAGAGTGGCACAATGACACAGTGTGGAGGTGGGTGGCAATACCAGTCCCTGGTAAAGATGGTTGGTGGCAGATGGAGAAACTGTCAGCAGATGTGTGGCATCAGGCGGGTGGCGGCATCAGAATAGTGGCTGAGGCAGGTAGTTTGAACCCAGACTCATTTCTCACAGTTTGGGTGAGGCGTCATGGCTGATGTAGTCTGACGCCTAAGGCATTGGTGTGTGGAAATCCTGGCCGATCCACGCCTGATTCATCTTGACAAAGGTCAGTCGTTCCACATTTCCCGTGGACAAGCGGGTTCTCCTTGGGGTAACGATGGCCCCCGCCGCACTGAACACCCACTCTGATGCCACACTTCTGGATGTGCAGGACAGCTTCTTCACTGCAAACTAGGCAAGTTGCAGCCACACATCCAGTTTGGCTGCCCAGTAGTCCAGCGGATCTTCTAACTGGGGTGGCAGAGTGCTTTCCAAGTAGGCCACCACCTGTTGGTTCAGGGTCTGCTCCAGGTCCTGCTGCTGCTGGCGACTGCCCTCCTCACTAGGCGGGTGAAGGAAGCTGCTCATCAGTGACTCCAGACTTAGGTTGCTGCTGATGGAGCTGGTACTGCTCCGACCGGACCAACCTTCCCCCGGCAGCTGCGGCAGTAGTACGTGAGCGCTGAAGAACCCTCTGGTCAGACCTGTCAGAGGAGGGACGATGCCGCACATAGGCAGCGGCCAACTGACTACGGAGGATTTCCCTATAGTATTTGAGTTTGTCCTCCCTCTCAATAGCTGGGAAAAGGCTCCCATTTTGGACCGGTAGCGAGGGTCCAATAGGGTGGAGAGCCAGAAGTCATCCCTCTGCCGGATGTTGACTATTCGGCTGTCACTAGCCAGGCAAATCAGCATGCTGCGGGCCATCTGCACAAGTGACTCCGAGGGGCTCCCTGCCTCCATCTCCACTGTTTACTGCCACTGTGCTTGCGGGTCATCTGCCTCGTCTTCCTCATCTCCATCTACCTCCTCCAGCTGCTCCTGCTCCTCCTCTCTTGTCACCTGGGTAGAAAATACACTCATTTCACCAGACAATGCTTCTGCTCCAATGTCCTCCTCCCACTCCTCCATTTCAGTCCCCACCGGACTCATGTGGCCGCGAGATGTATTCGCTACATCTCCAGTACCCTGCCCAGACAGATTTTTCAGCATCTGTTCCAGGACATGAAGCAGTGGAATGACGTTATTCATCCCGTAGTCCTGGCGACTGACAAATAATGTGGCCTCCTCGAATGGCTTCAATAAACGGCAGGTGTCACGCATGAGCTGCCACTGGCTGACATCAAAGTTACACAGGGGAGTACTCCTATCCGCCTGGATCATCAAAAAAATCGTTAATGGCCTTTCTCTGTTCATACAGTCGGTCCAACATGTACAGGCTGGAATTCCAACGGGTGGAAACATCGCATATCAGAGTGTGTTGGGGGAGGCCGTTCTGCCGCTGCAACTCGAGGAGGGTGTTCCTGGCTTTGTAGGAATGGATGAAGTGCATGCACAGTTTCCTGGCCATTTTCAGAATGTTCTGAAGATCGGTGGAAGACTTCAGGAACCTTTTCACAACCAGATTGAACACGTGCGCCATGCAGGGTGCATGGACCATCCCTCCTCGGTGCAGCGCGGACACCATGTTCCTCCCATTGTCCATCACCATGGTTCCGATTTGCAGTTGGCGCGGAGAAAGCCACACATCGATTTCTTGCTGCATGACACGGAGCAGTTCCTCCCCTGTGTGACTTCGTTCGCCGAGGCAAGCCAGGTGTAGAACTGCGTGACACCGCTGTGCCCTACACATGTGGTATGATGGAGCAGTACTTGTGGAGGCTGAGATTGTGGTGGTGGTGGAGGAGGAGGAGGCGGACATTGGCGCAGGAGCCGCAGTTTGACAACGTGGAGGAGAAAGCGGCGTCTCCTGTCCAAGTTGTTGGTGTGCCTGGGCCGGAAGCGCATTCACCCAGTGGGCCGTAAAGGACATGTACTGGCCCTGACCGTAGTTACAGCTCCAGACATCCGCGCTGCCGTGCACCTTGGAACAAACCGATAAGCTCAAGGACTGGCCCACCTTCTATTCTACATATTTATGAAGTGCTGGTACTGCCTTTTTGGAAAAGAAATTACGGCTTGGAACTCTCCATCTCGGCTCGGCACAAGCCATTATTTCTCCGAACGGTGCAGAGTCCACCATTTGGAAAGAGAGGGACTGCAGCACCAACAACTTGGACAGGAGCACGGTCAGCTTCTGCACCTTAGGATGGTTGGACGCATACTGTTGTCTCTTTGCAATCGCCTCGCTGAACGACTGCTGGCGCCATGAGTAGCGAGGAGCAGGAGCATCTGGACCGGGAGATGATGTCAAAGAGAAACAGCTCCCTGCTGCAGAGGTGGTGGAGCCTTGACTGGCTGCAATGGCATGCGTGCCACTGGGCGCTGCTGCTGCTGCTGCTGTTGCTGCGGCGGCAAGATGGACCACCACATCTGAGCCACGTTTCTCCCAGGCCACCGGATGGTGACGCTGCATGTGTTGACGCAGGGCCGTGGTGCCAACGTTAGCTCCCTGGCCACGCTTCACTTTCTGCCTACAGATTCTACATATACCCATATTCGGCTCCTCTGGTGTCTTAGCAAAGAACTGCCACACCGCCGAGTATCGGATTTTACCGCCAACGCTCCGCACTGAGTGACTACTGCCGCCGCTGCCTCGCTGAGCCCCTGTGCCGCTACTTTCTTGGACCTGCGAAGCGGGTTTTTTACCCCGTGGCCGCTTGGCTCCCGACCTCACACTGCTGCTATCCTGCTGACTCACGGCCACACGACCCACTTGCTGGCTGCGCCGCTGCCTGACGCGCAAGCTGACGCCCTCTTCTCCTGACGATGATGAAGCCCTTGCCTCACCCGGCTCCCAAGTGCGGTCGGCTACATCATCATCTATTTGTGTTTCATCGTCACTGCTGTCCTCATCACCGGTCTTGGTATGCAGAGGCTAACCCCTCACAACATGACCTCCCATGCCACTCTCCACATCTATACTTTGCCGCCTACTGCAAGAAGCAGGGGATATTGGCCCCATTTCTTCGCTGCCAAGTAGCTGCTGACTGCCCTCTTCAAATTGTTCATCCTCGCTATATAGTGGCGCTGAGCCCAGACCACATAGTAGATCTCTGGCTGAGGGAACCGGATGGGACAGAGGCGGGTTGAGGACAGGTGAGGGCCGCTGACCCGCTCCCGGGCCATGCCAACTAAGGGTTGTGTCTGATGTTCCCACCGACTCTTGGCTGGGGTTGTCAGATGTCATCTGGGAGGAAGTGGATGACCTAGTCAACCAATCAAGAACCCTTGGGTTGCTAGTCAGCACACGGCCGCTAGATGACAGCGGCAGTTGTGGCCTCACCGAGTGACCCCTGCTGCGACGTCCCCTTGCTGTGCTGCGACCTGGGCCTGGAATGTTTGTGCCTCTGCCACTCGCAGGTGAAGAGCCTGCCACCTCTCTGTCTGACATACTGTTTGTTCTAAAATGTACAGACACTGTTTGATGAAGATATCTGTATATGATAAATACACACCCTGTATTTGACTCCAAATTAACCCAGTAACAAGCTTGGTAACCCTTGGATATAAATTGCGCTCCACAAATGGGCAGGAAAAATTGACTTGTATGTGCCGTTTAAAAACTCTGTGTATTTTACTGAATATAAAAGCACAAACAGGCTTAATTAACCTTCGGATATGAATTATGCTACAGAATTTCTTCTGTGGCAGTGAAAAACAAAGTTTATTTTACTGAGTACAACTGCAGAACAACGCTTAATTAACCCCTGGATGTAAATTGCGCAAAAGAATTGAGCAACCACAAACTACGAGCTTTGTAGCGTGTTACAATGGCGTGTTTTCTACGCTACACAACAAGAGAAAAAATTGTAATTAACCTTCGCTTGTGAATTATGGTACAGGAAAATTGTAATTTTTGGCGGTGAAAAAGACGGTTTCTTGGAGTCACCACAGCAGCAGAACAACGCTTAATTAACCCCTGGATGTAAATTGCGCAAAAGAATTGAGCAGCCACAAACTACTAGCTTTGTAGCGTGTTACAATTGCGTGTTTTCTACGCTACACAACAAGAGAAAAAATTATAATTAACCTTCGCTTGTGAATTATGCTACAGGAAAAAAAATTTTTTTGGCGGTGAAAAAGACGGTTTCTTGGAGTCACCACAGCAGAAAAACAATACTTAATTAACCCCTGGATGTAAATTGCGCAAAAGAATTGAGCAGCCAAAAATGAAGTGGTATTTGTATTGTAAAAACGCTTTTTCTTTAAATGAATACAACAGGAACTGGCTTAGATCCCCCTTGGATATTCAATGTGCTGTGAGCAGATAGCATTAAAATATATATGCAGCAGCAGTGGACGCACACTGGACTTCAGATCCAATACCCCAAAAAATCAGAAATAGAACATTAAGAGAAGCAGTCTCTGAGACAAGCTGAGACACCCCCAAAAATCGCTGTATAAAAATCAGTTCTTCAGTAACAATCAGCCGCGGGAGCACCTTCCCTGATCAGTACAGTGAGAGCGGTATGAGCTCCCAGCGTCGTGCCCGGACTTACATAGTGCGGTGACGTCACAGAATCCCGCCGGTCTCTGATTGGCTTCATCTCTGCACATGTCATGCAGGCTATGCCCTTCTTCCTCCCAGAGTGCTTTGCCCCATGTAACACCATGTGCTCGCAGCCATTTTATCAATCAAAAGCACACTTCGTTCACCCGAAGTACCCCAAACTTCGACTTCGTTCAGAACCGAAGTTTTCCTGAAATTCTAAACGAATTCCACTTCGTTAGAATCAATTCTCCCATCTCTAGATGTGACTCACACCTGAAGAACCCTATGTTTTATAACTATGGTTTAGTGAGATTAAACAGATTAGGTGCCAAACTTTGTAGATACAGCCTTGCATCCACCCTTCAAAATAGAATCCAAAGTGTTGTGTTCTCTAAGGATAGAAAGATTTTTAAAGGGGTATTCTCGCTACAAAGATCCTATCTCAAATGATGGGGACAGTAAAAATAAGCAATTTTACAATTGGTTTGCATTACACCAGTACAGGTGTTCTGGTTACAGCAATGCAGGGGTTCTGGTTACAAGGAGCCTGTGCAGCTTGGGAGGCAGGTGATAGCTCTGCAGACAAGAGAACATTGTAGTGACATCCTCTCCCTTCCACTGCTTCACACAGAATGATGATGTCACGACTCTTCAGTGAGGAGAGACACACCTCCTGGGAGGAGATACATACCTATAGGGAAAAGAGATTTGCCCCTGGATTTGAAGCTGAAACAGATAGAAACAGCTCAAGTCTACGAAAGTGTGTAATGATAAAACCATTATAAGTAAAACGTCTCTGATAGCATTATATAGGTGACTGTAATCCAGAACAAGTGTGGGTTTTTTATCCACCTCTGGAGTCTGTTTAGAAATATGATCAATCAAATTGTCTCTATGTTTATTAAACATAACATGGTCTTCTTTTGCTAATATCCAATTAGGGTAACCATTGGATTTATGTCTGTGGCAAATGCGTTTTTGTTCCAATTGAAATTCCTGTTGTGGAGGTGTGGATTAGCAGAGCTGGATATGGGATGTGTGTGGTGTTGGCTCCTATACTTTTAAGCTACTTTTTGTATTAAATGTTATCTGACTAATAAGTCACCAAAATACCTGTGTGAGTGCAGTAACTACAGTGTATACATCAGAACAGTTTTTAAAGCTGTGGCAAGATACTGAAAAAAGAAACTACAAACATTGGATCGAAGAGCAACAGCTTCAGATGAGGTTGCACAGCCAAACTGGTGACAGAGCAAATAAATCAAACAGATCCAGAAACTCAAAGCACACAATATAAGACTTTAGTGAAAAATTCACACTAGGCAAAGCAACATCCACAACTAAGTCAGTGATGAAAACTATCCTTAGAAACCACAATTTGCCATAAAATAAACTCATAAACCCAAACTTAAAGGATAAATATTATGGTTTTTCTCTATGGCTAATCCTGTTGTGCTAGGGACCTTCTACAGTGCCTCCTCTACAAACTATTACTCATAAAAGTCAACAATTACTCATAAGAAAAAAGGTCAATTAGTAGTGAACCTTGTCAACCTATACACGGTCCTATTCCTAAAACAAGCGGTATAAAAAGGAGTAGCAGGGCATCAAATTCCAAGACCTCTATAGACTCTAACACAAAATGAGCCTAATGATTCTAATCAACTCTTCCTGTTAAAAAAAAAACTAGATGAGATGAATTAGGTGAAGATTTACAGGAACTTCTAACAAGCTCATCTACAATAGACTCATCTATATAGTCACAATACGATTTACTAGAAATTATTCCTACTACTGAACAATCTATGTCTCAGTTTTTCCTAAAAGAAATTATGATCACTTTATGTTCCTCATTACATCATTCTATAACTAATACCATTTTCACAACATCCGCCTCTGTAGAGGACCTTGGAGAAAGAGTTCACCAGATGGAAACTAAAATAGATGATGTCGCTACAGCCAATAATTACATAGAAATAACACATCAATCCATGGCAGAAGAAATGGAGAGAAATAAAATTAAATGATCAGAATAACTTTGATACTTTTACCTATCCATGTGATTTAGTGATTGTTTTCTCTTGACACATTGGGGCATATTTATCAATAGTGTCTAACTGTAAGACAGTTTTAAGTTAGACTAGACAGTCTTACAATGCTCCACATTTATCGTAGTGTTGATAAATCTGGTGCAGGTTAGAACTGTCTAGTCTAACTTTTTACCACCATTAAGTTGGCTTACTTTTACGCCACTAATTGCGAAAAGATTCTGGTGCATTTTTGGAGCATTTTAAGCCACACCCCCTTTTACACAAAGTCACACTCCTTTTACCGAGGTCACACCCCTTTTTCTTAAACATACCATAAATGTGGTGTAAAGCATGTAAGACATTTTTGGCGCAAATTGTGCCAGAATTCTGGCGCAAATGCCATGATAAATATGCCCCAATGTGTTTTAAGTTAGTAAGAAATTTTGGTCCACACAATCCTTATTTATTTGTGAAAAATATGAAAAATTTCAAGATGTAAGACAGATAGTTATTCCACTCAAAATAGTGGCATGTAACATATATCTACTGTAGGTTGGCATTATATTTTAAATGTCTTTTTTTATGACATTAGGGGGCTTAGAAATTTAGTAGTAATTTTTCACATTTTCAATAAAATTTGCAACATAGATTTATTTAGGGACCAGTCCAGTACTGACCTGACTTTGAAGGGCCTGTATGTTATATACCCCCTTAAATAACTCCATTTAAGAAACTACACCCTTTAAAGTATTTAATAACATGTTTAGGAAGTTTGTTAACCCATTAGGTGTTTCACAGTAATTAAAGCAAAGTGGAGGTGAGATTTCAAAATTTAAATTTATATCCATTATTCACTGGAACACGATAGATGTGTCCAGGGAAATGCAACTTAACATCAATTCCCCAGATTCTGCCATTTTTAGAGATATCCCATATGTGGCCCTAGTGCACTATTTCGCTCAGCTGTAAGTTCCAGAATAGGAGGAGCATCTGGGGTCTCATTTTCTTTATGGTTTTCTTTAGGCGGACACCCTACGGTGCTAAAACTTAATAAATACCACTAAAAATATCCCATATTAGAAACTATACCCTTTGAGGGATATATCCAGGGGTGCAGTGAGTAGATCGACCCCAGAGGTGTTAGACAATTTTGTTTAGCGTTAGGTGGTGAAAATGAAAAAAAAAATTTATGTCTTCATAGTCTGCTAGCCATGACTTTCTTATTTTTCTGTATACAGAGCTAATTATGGGCTTGTTTTTTTGCAGAATGAGTTGACCTTTTTTTTTTTTTTTTTTTTTAAACAGTGTTTATTGGTTTAAAGTTATGATTGTTAAGACATATACATCTTTTATAACGTAGCAGTAGTAGCCTAAGAAAATAAACATGTAACATGACAAACAATACAGTCAATAAACAAAACGACAGCAAAAACACATATGACAAGTAATGACTTCTAGGAAGGCATAACAAAACAAATACATCATGTAAAGAGATATTAATACAAATGGAGCGGTATCCAGAATGAGATGTGGGGAGGGTATGGTGTCTTAACACCAGTGAAGAAGGGGTAGAGAGAGGTAGTTCTAAGAGGATACTGACTGACTTCACAATTAATGGTTATAATATCGGGAAGATAACCATGGTTGCCATAATGACCTCTTTTTGACGCAGATATGTGGAGGGTCTACCAGGGAGAGCTCACACGAGCATTGAAAGTTCACTCTATTAATTACTTCTGTCAGCGTGGGGATATGCGGAGTTTTCCAGCTTTGGGCCAAAGCTGAACGAGCTGCAATTAGGATGTGGAAGAAAACTGTTTTCAAAGAGACTGGGAGATCTACCAGATCAATATCTAGTATGGCTAGTTCTGGAGTAGGTTTGGAAAGATGACCAGTTACTATAGAAATTAGGTGAATGACAGATTTCCAAAAATGTTGGACATGGGGGCAACCCCACCAAACATGGAGCAGGGTGCCCTGTTGGCCGCATTGCTTCCAGCAAAGGTCTGAAGTGCCCGGGTGAATGCGAGCTAGGCGTGTAGGGGATAAGTACCAGCGGAGATTTATTTTACGCATTGTCTCTGTGTGAGTTAGGCATTTAGAAAGTTTTAAGGGGACCCATTGAGCTAATTTCCATTGTGTAGTAGAAAACTCTTTAGAGAGCTCCTTTTCCCATTTAATCATAGGGGGAGTTTTATCGATGCCATAGTCACCGATGAGCATCTGATAGGTCAAAGAAAGGCCTTTTTCAAAACCTTTTTTATTAAGTAAAAAATTGTGAAAGTCGGAGGGGGTAGAGGTATCTCTGGGCCATTCAATTTTTTGTAATAAGTGGCGGAGTTGAAGGTATTGGAAGAAGTGCATTGGAGGGGAGGAGGGGTGCTTGGAGAGTTCTGAATAGGATTTAAATCTATCGTCTTCATTAAACAACTGGTCTGCTGTATATAAATCTAAGTGCGACCATGTTGAAAAGGAGAAGAGCTCATTCCAACAGTCGAAAACAGACAGGGGAGCGTGCTGTTTTTGGAGGAATACCCAGGAATTGACGAGGACATGTGAGGTCCATAGTGTGAAGAGGTCTGCCAGGGAATCCAATGGGGAGGTTGGGAGTGGTAGACCTAGGATTGATGCTTTTAGATGGGAGCTGACATTGTTGGGTGTGAAACCTGAACCTTCTAAATGCACCCAGGAAATCGAGGTATTATCTGATCATAGTGGGAGGGACTGCTCAAGGAGTATAGCGGTGTTGTATGCTTGCAGGTTGGGTACTGCCAATCCTCCATCTTACGGCTGAGGAATAAAAGGTTTTTCTTGATTCTTGCTTTTTTACCTCCCCAAATGAAATTTAAAAAGAGGCGTTGTAGTTTGTTTATAATCAATGAGGGAATTATATAAGGAATGGCGCGGCATATGTATATGAATTTGGGCAGTAGAGACATTTTCACAATATTTATCCTTGCCATCCACGAGAAACCTATCTTATCTAGTCTTTTCATCTCAATTTCTAGGTCTGTGTATAAAGAGTTATAATTGGTGGAAATTGTTAATTGAGGGGAATTAGTTACTTGGATTCCTAGATAATTCACTGACGTTGGAGAAATGGAGAAATCAAACTGATTTAAGGATTTTACTTGGGTCTGGGTATTATTCACTGGGAAGATGCAAGATTTAGATTTGTTGAGTTTGTAGTAAGAGACTTTAGAGAATAAATGTAATATATCTAAAATAGCTGGGATGGAGGAATTGGTATTGGAAATAATAAGCATGATGTCATCGGCGTAGAGGCTAATTTTATGATGGAGGTGACGGGTTGCTATTCCGGAGACAATAGAGTTACTTCTAATCTTTTCGGCTAGGGGCTCAATGCACAATACGAAGATTAGGGGGGAAAGTGGACAGCCCTGACGCGTGCCATTAGTTAAATTAAAAGACTTGGAAAGGAAACCTGAGGTGAGTACAGTGGCAGACGGATTAGTATATAAGGCCAAAATAGCAGACAGTACGAAACCAGAGAGTCCGAATTTCTATAATGTCAGCACCATATATCGCCAATTGACAGCATCCAGTGACAGAAAGGCTATATCTTCATCAAAAGTGCTTGCTATTTGCAATAGGTCTAGTAGGCGACGAGTAGCGTCCCTTGCCTGTCTGCCAGGTACAAACCCAGTTTGATCCTTATGAATAAGGGAGGGGAGAATCAGGTTTAATCGAGATGCCAATATCTTGGAGTACAATTTAATGTCTGTTTAAAAGAGATATAGGTCGATAATTGGACACTTTGTCTAAAGCTTTACCTGGTTTGGGGATGGTGGAAATAGTAGCTTGTAAGATCTCCTTAGGAGGGCTTGAGGAGTTTGCAATGTCATTAAATAGCGGCACCATGGAACTTGTTGATCTCTTCATCTGAGGGGGGGGGGGGAGAAATCCTTGTTTGATCGTAGATTATAAAGGTTGGAGTAGAAGTCGGCAAAATGGTCGGCTATTTCAGAAGGGTTCATGATTTTTGTCCCTGATTCAGTGGTAAGATGTGTGGTTTTTGTGCGTGCATGTTGGACTTTGACCCTTCTGGCAAGCAGTTTAGAGGGCCTATCACCTTGAAGGTAGAATTGCCATTTTAATTTGGCCAGATTCCTTTCGTATTTTTGGAGATATTGTAAGCATAGGTCATTTTGCAATTTTGAAAGGTAGTTTTTATTGTCTGTAGATGGAGTTTCTTTAAAAATTTTGTCCGCTAATTTGATTTTATCTATCAAGTTTTCTATAAGTGAACAATATTCTTTATTTTTTTTACTAGCTAGCTGGATAAATACGCCTCTAATATACGCTTTGTGTGCGCACCAGATTGTTGTTGGGGAGGGAACTGAGGAGTCATTAATGGAAAAGTATTCTTCTAGGTGCTTGTTAAGATAGGCCACAGAGGTAGGGGACTTAAGTAAAAAAATGTTTATTCGCCAAGTTCTGGGTTGAGAAGAGACGAGAGAGGATTCAAGGGATAACTCAATTGGGGCATGGTCAGACCATGTTATGTGGCCAATGTTTTAGGAGACTAGCTGCGGGAGAACAATTTTATTTGTTAGAAAAAAGTCTAGTCTAGAATGGACAGAGCGGGGGTGTGAGAAAAAGTTGTAATCTCTTTCGGTGGTGTGTAAGTATCGCCATACATCATGGAGATCTTCCTCTAATAGGAAGGTCTTTAGGTCTGGCGTAGGGGATTCGCTTGTTTTAGATCTATCAACCGAGTTATCGACAACTATATTAAAGTCTCCACACACTATTAGTCCTCCTTTTCTCGCGTTTTTGGCCTCTAGAATTGTGCTTTTAATGAAAGCAATTTGGTTGCTATTCGGCGCATATAATACAGGAAGTTGGTTTTGAATTAAGTTCACATATAAGAATGACATAACGACCAGAGGGGTCCTGAATAACTCGAATGGCAGGAAAGATACTGAAATCTTTTATTGAATGGCGATTTTCCCGCTCTTTTCTGTGGGGAATGTGCCTGAAAGATGTGAGGGAAGCGCTTATGGTGTAGACGATGTGCGTCTGAGGCTAACAGATGTGTCTCCTGTAGGCAGATTATATCTGCACCAGACTTAACAGCATCTTTCCACATCAATGATCTTTTAAAGGGCGAATTTAGCCCCTTCACGTTATAAGACAAGAATTTGATCGCCATTTAATCGGGTGAGAAAATATTTCCAAGGCCGGGCAGAGCATTAAGATACCACATCCGCAAGTGTAACCTTCTAGGAGAGAAAGCATAATTATGCCAATAACATGTCATAGAAATAACTAAACAGCAAAACCAAACCGGTAAGAAGAACCTTGAGATCCATTTATCCCTTAGGAGAAGGGAAGACATTTGGGCAAGTCCTGCCTAAAGGAGAGAGGAGAGACAAACAAGTCGCAGGCGGAAGTTCATAAAATGACCTTCTTCATCGCAAGAACCACGTGGAGTGGGAGTTTAACAGTAACAAAGGATAATAACACTGAAGTCAATGTGCAGGGTTGGATCGGAGGCGAGAGACTTTGTCAGACCACAGAGGAGAGATCATTTCTGGTCTCACTTGCTTTTTCCTGATTGGGCTGTAGTCTTCGGATGTGAGCAAATCCCAGTGTTTCAAAGCAGAGCTGGCTTCTTCAGGGGAGACACATGTGATTTGGGAGCCGTCTTTGTTGATTATTAGCTTCACTGGGAACCCCCATCTATAAGGAATTCCTTTTTCTCTGAGAATTCTCGTGTATGGTTGGAATTCTTTTCTTCGTAACATTGTAGCTGCAGATAAGTCTGGGAATATGGAGAGGGTCTGGAATTTATCTGGCAGAGAGTCCACTTTACGTAGTTCCCGTAGGAATTCGTCCTTTATATGATAAAAATGGATTCGAGCGATGGTGTCTCTGGGCACTTGCTGTGGGAGGTTGCGGGGTTTGGGGATTCTATGAATCCTATCTCTGGTTAACTCTTGAGTTGTGCAGCTGGGGAGAACCAACGTCATCAAATCTGTCAGGAAAGCATTTAGTTGGTCAGGGGTGACAGATTCTTGTATGCCTCTAATGCGCACATTGTTACGGCGTGATCTATCTTCGAGGTCTAAAACCTTATTAGAGAGCCTTTGGACCTCTTCTTCTAAGGCACTGTTGGCATCTATTAAAGAGTTGTGGGAGTTTGTGAATTCTGTCATTTTTGTCTCGATATGTTCAGTTCTAGACGCGAGGGATAGGAGATCCTGCTTGAGATCTGAAATCATTTCTTTAATTCCGTCTTTGGGGACTGGAGCGAAAGGAAGAAAAGAGCCTTTGGAGGGTTGAAGTAGTTAGAGGTTGAGAGTCTGCATCATCTTGATTCTCGAGATCCACAGAGCCTGCTCTAGAGGAGACAGAAGGGGGAGCTGAGGAGAACTGTAGGCCTTTTTTGGACCTTGTTTCAGTACGAGATGAGGAGTTGAAGAAGTCAGGAAGCTTTGTGGGCTGGGCTTTAGGGTTTTTCTTGGATGTGCCCCCCATAGTAAGTCGCGATATGGCGGCCAATAGCTTTAAACTGGCTGTAATGGCTCTTTAAAAGCAATGGAGATGTAGTAACCTGTAGTCTACAGTTGGTATAAGAGGTGTTTATGAGCAGGTAAGTGTGGACTGCCTTAATACAGTATAAGCAGAGAGCCCCTTAGGTTATAGGAATTCTTCAGATCCACGCTTAAAATATACTGGTCAAAGTCCGCAGCTAGATGTTGTTTACTTGACAAGGCAGTGACCAGAGGTTCAGTGGGTTCTGCGGGTATAACCTCTTGTGAAGGTTAAATGTAAAGCTATCTGCTTTCTTCTTAATGGAGCATATAGGGAGTGCTTTAAAAATGGCGTCCCACTTCTCAGGGATACCAACAGAGCCAGGTATGGGGCTGTATTGTCTTCAGATACTGCTGGCAACACAGATAGAAATCTCCAGTTCTCCGAGGAAGGGATCTCCTGGAAGTAAATCCCAGTGAGCTATGAGGGGTTTGAAATGTATCTGTCCTTTTTGCAAGGGGCAGATCAGTGAGTCTGATACTAAGAGGCAGACTGGGTTGAGCTGCAAAGAGGCGCACAGCAGCTTTACCTGGAAAGCGCCGGACACACCGACTTTGCTTACCGGGTGAAGTCAGTGTTGGTGGTGGAGTCCGGGATGCCGCAACAGACGGGGCAGCTCTCCGCCGGCTCTTGGGACCTCCGCTGTAGCTGGCGTCTATGTGCGGGTCCCGCCGAAGTGAGGAGTGGAGAAGCTGTGATGGCCGCCGTCACAACAGGTTCGCGCGCTCCCCGTTCTCCTGGTGACTGCCCCGCTCTGTCTGGAAGGCGCCGGACACTCCGACACTACTCACCGGGTGAGGGCCGCGCTTGCGGTGGAGTCCAGGACGCCGCGATAGACGGGGGTAGCTCTCCGCTGGCAAGTGGGATCTCCGCTTTAGCTGGTGGCTGTGTGCGGGTCCCGCCGAGGTGAGGGATGGGTGAGCTGTGATGGCTGCCGTCTCAACAGGTTTGCGCGCTCCTCGTTCTCCTGGTGACCGCCGTACCGTCGGCACTCCGAGTCTTGGGACGGACACAGCGAGCCGGGTCTCTTCTTCTCCAACTCCTGCTCGCAACCCCGGTCAGGCTTCTTTGCTGTAGCGGGCTATGTCAGCAGCGCAGTCAGGTTAGTGATGTCGGGTGAAGGCGCAGGATGATGGCGCTTTTCCCGCCGCTGAACTCCGGTTCTGTATCTGTGGCTCCGTGCTTCCGATTTTGATTCTGTTTGGTTCAGATAAAAGCTTATCCTTCAGAGAAGGAAAGCCAACAGGCTTTGTCAACTTTTCGCTGGATTTTAGGCTTATTTGAGCCGCAATTCGTGGTTCATGCAGGAGAGGTCTTCCACACACGTCTGTTCACATCTCCTGCTCAGGCCACGCCCATGAGTTGACCTTTTTATTGGTACCTTTATGGGGTGCATATGATGCTTTGATTACTTTTTATTAAGGTTTTTGTGAGGCATTTTGAACAAAATACAGCAATCCTGGAAGTGTTTTTTAATTTTTTTTACAACGGTCACCATGTGGTATAAATGACATGCAAGCTTTAATCAACAGGTCGATACGATTACAATGATACACAATTTGTATATTTGTTTATGTTTTACTTCTTTTACACAATAAAATAATTTTTATTCAAAGAGGAAAACATGTTTTTGCATCTCCATAGTCTGAGAGCCATAACTTTTTTTTATTTTTCTGTGTATGCAGCGGTGTAGTGGCTTGTTTTTTGCAAGATGAGTTGACATTTTTATTGGTATCATTTTGTCGTTTACCTGAGTTTTTGATCGGTTTTTGACGAAAATGCTGCAATCCTAAGTGTTTTTTATTCTCACCATGCAGTATAGGTGACAAGTTAGCTTGACTCTGTAGGTCGATACGATTATGGCGATACCTAATTTATCTAGTTTTTTTTTATGTTGAAGCGCTTTTAAAAAAGTGTTTCATGCATTGCTATATTCTGATAGCCATAACTTTTTTATTTTTCTGTATACAGAGCTGTGTAAGGTCTTTTTTTTGCAAAGTGAACCGATGTTTTAATTGGTACCACTTTGGTGTTTATATGAGTTTTTGATAACTTTTAATTCCATTTTATGTATTGCGTAATGAAAACAAATGGCGATTCTGTGGGGTTTTTTGCGCTGTTTACAGTGTGGGTTAATTAATATGACAGATATATAGGGTAGATCCTTACACATGCAGCTATACCAAATACGTTTATTTTTTTATCTTTTTGGGGTGAGTGGTGTTTGTAAAGGGGAAATGGGCGGAGTATGTGCTTTTATTTTGTTTTTCGTATTTGTGTTTTATTTATTTTTTTTTTACTTTTTCCCATAGCGGACTTGCATCAGTGATCTGAAGATCACTGATAAAATAGAGATCAGTACATAGCAGAACTGCTATGTACTAGTCTCTATGTCAACTGTCACTCACCATGCCCGGACATGCCCACAAGGCACTGCTGGGTATGGTGACATCACAGCTATTAGAAAGCTTCGGGACTATCAGGTAAGCAGACAGCTGTGGTGCCACAGCTGCTGCGAGGGGAAACTGAAGGAGCTCCCTCTTTCTGTCTTTCCCCTAGCTGCGGTGATTGCAATAGGTTGTCGCAGATCAGGGGTGAATCACCCATGGCCACCGCTCACTCCAGCCGCTGGTGATGCGGCATGGGGCCAAGTGTACTATACAGCTGGTCCCATGTCGCGATAATCCGGGACCTGCTTGAGAGCCCTCACGATGTCCAGGATGTACCGGTATATCCATTTGCGGGAAGTCACTTCCCACTAGGACATACCAGTACATCCAATGTTGGGAAGGGGTTAAGTTTCGTGGTATCACAGAATCTGTTTCAAATAGTGAACTCATTTCTTATTAAAATAATTTTACCATCTTACACCAAACAAGATCTAACTATAGATATAGCACATGGGATACCGAAACCATAATCACTTGGAGACTTAGGGCGACATGTATGAACGGGCTTTACGCCTGTTTTTTGGCGTATACTGCGCCTCCCGGCCCGAATCCCCCTGTCAGACGCAGGGATGCGGTGTTAGGCGCAGCGCTCGCCACTTTCAGCTGCGCCCCGCATGAAGGGGCGGGCAATGGGCGCGGTGTGGGCACGGTGTAGGTGTTCCGGGGCGGGACGCGGCGCGCTCGTATACTCCAGTGTCAGAAAAGAGCTGAACCTAAAAAATAAACATAATAAAAAAAAAATCACTTTCCAAAAATCTAGAACACCGCAATATCAAGAAATCGGATATTGGAAATTGCCGGGAAATACAGTAATTCAAATTCTGAAATCTATTATCATTGGTCGGAATAAACCGGCCAATCAGAATAGAAGCGACAGTGAACCATAAAAACTTATGGAGAACGATTGACCAATCAGAATCAACGGCGGGACAGTTCAAATACAGTAAAAATGCAGAAAAGAGCTGTTTGGGTTTTGAGCTAGTGGGGGCTTGGCTATCTCGGGCCAATCGAATAGGAGTTGACAAAGACCCATTATAGCCTATGGAAAATTTTGAACCATCAAAATCCAAGGCGGGACAGTTCAAAATACAGTAAAAAGGCAGAAAAGAGCTGATTGGTTAATGCGGCGGGGGCTTGGCTATCCCAGCCAAGCAGAGCGCGAGCTACTTCTCCCATTGTAGTGTATGGAGAGATGGGCGCAATGCAATCTCGGCGCTCAGCGCCGTGCGGCATGAAGTATGAATAAAAAAATAATTTTTATTAAGTGTAAAACATTATCAAAAAAGCGCTTTAAACCTTCTTTAAAAATAAAGCACTTAAATCCCTAACAACGCGTTTGTCGCCGAAGACCCGGGAACTACATAAGGAATTGCAATAAGAGAATTTGCCGGGAAATACAGAATTCAAATTGTTTAAAGCGCTTCTCATTGGTCGGCATTAACCAGCCAATCAGAATAGGAGCGACAGTGTCCCATTAAAACCTATGGAGAACTATTGACCAATCAGAATAGGAGCGACAGGGACCCATTATATCCTATGGAGAACTATTGACCAATCAAAATCGTTACCCCCATATTATTATTCATTTTATATACACATCGGGACAACTTCTGTAGTCTTATCATTTGATTTCGGCCATGTACAGTTTTATTTCAGATTGCATTAAAAAAAACCATAGGAGCGTCGCTCGCATCTCCCATTGGTCCCCAAAAAACGGCGCCTCTTTTAACTTAATCACAGAGCTCGCTCGGAATTTCTTTTCCCCATAGAACTCTATGAGAAAGTAGCTCGCGCTCTGATTGGCTAAGCTGGACGAGCCCCCGCTAGCTCAACCAATCAGCTCGTTTCTCCTTTTTTACTGTATTTTGAACTGTCCCGCCTTTGGATATGATTGGTCAATTTTTCTCCATAGGTTACAATGGGTCCCTGGGCGCTCCTATTCTGATTGGTCAATCTCCTCCATAGGATATAATTTGGGCCACTGTCGCTCCTATTCTGATTGGCTGGTTTATGCCGACCAATCAGAAGAGCTTAAACAATTTGAATTACTGTATTTCCCGGCGATTCTCTCTATTGCAATTCCCTATGTAGCGCCGGTCTCGGCGACAAACGCGTTGTTCGGGATTTAACTGATTTATTTTTACAGAAGGTTTTAGCTCTTTATTTTTAAAGCAGGTTTCAGCGCTTTATCTGATAATGTTTTACACTTGATAAAAATGAGTTTTTTATTTAAACTCCATGCCGCACGGCGCTGAGCGCCGAGATTGCATTGCGCCCATCTCTCCATAGACTACAATGGGAGAAGTAGCTCGCGCTCTGATTGGCTGGGATAGCCAAGCCACCGCTAGCTCAGCCAATCAATCTTTTTCTGCATTTTTACTGTAATTTGAACTGTCCCCGCCTTTTTTTTTGATTGGTCAAAACTTCTCCATAGGCTATAATGGGTCCCTATCACTCCTATTCTGATTGGTCAATAGTTCTCCATAGGTTTTAATGGGACACTGTCGCTCCTATTTTGATTGGCTGGTTTATGCCGACCAATGAGAAGCGCTTAAACAATTTGAATTACTGTATTTACCGGCAATTCTCTCTATTTCAATTCCTTATGTAGCGCCGGTCTCTGGGACAAACGCGTGTTAGGATTTTATATTTAAAGTATGTTTATAGAAGGTTTCAGCTCTTTATCTGGATAATGTTTTACAAATTTAATAAAAATGATTTTTTAGTCATACTCCATGCCTCACGGGGCTGAGAGCCGAGATTGCATTTGGGGCCGATCTCTCCATAGACTACAATGGGAGAAATAGCTCGCGCTCTGATTGGCTGGGATAGCCCAAACCCCCGCTAGCTCAACCAATCAGCTCTATTCTGCATTTTTTACTGTATTTTGAACTGTCCCGCCTTTGATTCTGATTGGTCAATAGTTCTCCATAGGTTTTTAATGGTTTTTTGTCGCTCCTATTCTGATTGGCTGAGCTAGCCAAGCCCCCGCTAGCTCAACTAATCAGCTCTTTTCTGCATTTTTACTGTATTTTGAACTGTCCCACCTTTGATTCGATTGGTCAGTAGTTCTCCATAGGTTTTTAATGGTTTTCAATGTCGCTCCTATTCTGATTGGCCGGTTTATGCCGACCAATGAATAAATACTTTCAGAATTTGAATTACTGTATTTCCCGCCCAATTTCCTATATCCTAATTCTTTAATTAGGATATTGGAAAGTGATTTTGTTTTATGTATTTTTTATTTTTAAGGTTTCAGCTCTTTTTCTGAGAATATTTAACGCCTTTATAAAGGCGATTTTTGATTCATACTCCGCACTGACATGTGGAATGATTTCTCGCTGTTCTCCAGCCTGTCTCGCTTCGGAACATATTTTCGGCGCAGTCCCGCACGGCGCCTAAGTCCCGCACTGCGCCCATGTCCCCGTACTGTGCCCCACACACTGGGGTGGCGCAGGGAACTTTTCCCCGCATGTATGAGTGCACCTTCTCGGACGGCGAATCATAGTCCCCGCACTGCGCCTAACACACTGGCGAGGCGCGGCGGACTTTACATTGTATGAATGAGCGCGCCCTGGCCCCGACATAAATCAGGCGCAGATTTCGCCGGAAAACTAGCGGAAAAGCGCGCCCCGACCCGGCGAGCTTCATACATGTCGCCCTTAATGTTCAATCAACCACACTACACCACATCAATCAAGACCGTCCAATCTTTGTGGTCAAAAAAATAAGATATGAATATTGACTCTAATATCCTGTAACTTACAGTATTATGTTGGCGTTTCCAAACCCATTGCCCCATTGGTGCTTGTGCAGCTTATACTGCCTTAAAATGTTCAAGTTGTTTATTGCATATTTTAATGTTTTCCTTATCCCCTTCTTTAATCCTTCCCTTGTGGTGTCTCCGTCATGTGAATCTTTCACAATTCCTTCTTTCTTTATACTCATTTAAATCCCAAGTGAACCCATAATATGGCCATATCAATTTTATCTTTAAACTCAAAGGGCGACATGTATGATTTTTGGCACCCAGGTGCCATTTTTTTTGTGTGCATTTGTAGTGTAGAATGCACCTGAATCTATGAACCGGTTCTACTGCGGGTCATAGATTTAGTGCTTTGTAGTAGGGATGAGCGATTATAATCGACGAAGTTGAAATCGGCACGGCTTTTAGTTGATCGGAAATTTCCGATCACGTGATAATTAAGGTGAGAATCTGTGCATAATCTATTACTATCGCGCCATTTTCGGCGCTTCCTGTCATTTTGCGGCCAGCAAATCAGCTCAGAGCATAGAGCAGGGTGAGCTGGGTGTGCAACGTCATGACTGAGATGTGTTTGGTTGTCATTGGCTGGAAAAATCACATGACCTCGTTTTGCATAGAACAGCGCTTTCTGTTCAGCACCAGTGTGTCAATGTCTCTCAGGGCGTGTGCTAGATCTCTCCTCAATACAGCTCAGCTCAGCTCAGGGACACAGTTCTCTTTATTTACACAGACAACTATGCTTTTAGCTGTGAACATTAGAACATAGGTAGATTAGAGAATTTCAGTTTTTAGTTAGTTAGGCTGAGACTCTTTAAAGAAGCATCTAGCGCTGTATGGCCGTGGGGGGGAGGGGAGAGAGGTGCGGGCGAACACAGACAGACAGGCAGGCAGGCAGGCAGGCTTTTGAAAGGAGAGTGTATATTGTGCAGCCCATACTCTGCTTTGAGCCTGCATTGAAATGGCTTTTTTTTACCAGTTTTTGGCCAGCACACCTCGCACCTGAGGTGAGATAGTATCTTTTATTTTGTGCAGCCCAGTTTTGTTCAAAGACCCACCTTGTACTTACATTAGGATACAGAAATCTTCTAGTAACTGCTGTTGTATTTCATTGGTGCAAAACCCACCTTTTATTATCCGTACACATTTTAATTAGTTGTTTTTCACTTTGGCGCAGGCCATTTTTGTTCAAAGACCTATCTTGTACTTATATTAGGATACAAAAATTTGCTAGTAATTGCAGGTGTATTTCATAGGTGCAAAACCACCTTTTATTAATCCGTACACAAATTTAATTAGGTGTTTTTCACTTTGGCGCAGGCCATTTTTGTTCAAAGACCCATCTTGTACTTATATTAGGATACAGAAATTTGCTAGTAATTGCAGGTGTATTTCATAGGTGCAAAACCCACCTTTTATTATCCGTACACAATTTAATTAGGTGTTTTTTCAATTTGGCGCAGGCCATTTTTGTTCAAAGACCCATCTTGTACTTATATTAGGATACAGAAATTTGCTAGTAACTGCAGGTGTATTTCATAGGTGCAAAAACCACCTTTTATATCCGTACACAATTTTAATCAGGTGTTTTTTCACTTTGGCGCAGGCCATTTTTGTTCAAAGACCCATCTTGTACTTATATTAGGATACAGAAACTTGCTAGTAATTGCAGATGTATTTCATAAGTGCAAAACCCACCTTTTATTATCCGTACACAATTTAATTAGGTGTTTTTCACTTTGGCGCAGGCCATTTTTGTTCAAAGACCCATCTTGTACTTATATTAGGATACAGAAATTTGCTAGTAATTGCAGGTATATTTCATAGGTGCAAAAACCACCTTTTATTATCCGTACACAATTTAATCAGGTGTTATTCACTTTGGCGCAGGCCATTTTTGTTCAAAGACCCATCTTGTACTTATATTAGGACACAGAAATTTGCTAGCAATTGCAGGTGTATTTCATAGGTTCAAAACCCACCTTTTATTATCCGTCTCAATTTCAAATAGATGTTTTTCACTGTGGCGCAGGCCATTTTTGTTCAAAGACCCATCTTGTACAGATATTAGGATAGATAAATTTGCTAGTAATTGCAGGTGTATTTCATAGGTGCAAAACCCACCTTTTATTATCCGTACACAATTTAATTAGGTGTTTTTCACTTTGGCGCAGGCCATTTTTGTTCAAAGACCGATCTTGTACTTATATTACCTTACAGAAATTTGCTAGTAATTGCAGTTATATTTCATAGGTGCAAAAACCACCTTTTATTATCCGTACACAATTTAAACAGGTTTTTTTTCACTTTGGTGAAGGGCCATTTTTGTTGAAAGACTAGTGTTGAGCGATTATTATCGACAAAGTTGAAATCGGCACAGTTTTTATGTTGATTGAAATTTTTAGATCATGCGATAATTTAGGTTAAAATCTGTGCATCTATTAAGATTGCGCCATTTTCGGCGCTTCCTGTCATTTTGGCGGCCAGCAAATCAGCTTACAGAATAGAGCAGGGTGAGATGTGTGTGCGACATCATGACTGGGATGTGTATGGTTGCGATTGGCTGGAAAAATCACGTTTTACATAGAACCTCGTTTTACATAGAACAGCGTTTCCTGTTCAGCCTCAGTGTCTCTCAGCGTCTCAGAGCAGAAGGACGTGCGCTCTGCTTGTGTCCAAACAGCTCAGCGAAATTATTATATTTCTTCACAGAGAAACCTCTACTATTAGCTGTGATCCTTACAATTTAGTTAGTTTTAGAGATTGGAAGATTTTATGTAGTTAGGTAGAGAATATTAAAGGAGAATCTACCGCTGTAAAGTCCATGGGGAGGGGGGGGGGGGCCCGTGGGTGAACACAACAAGCTCTATAAAGAATACTGGATAAAGTTCACCAAGACTTAGTGTAGACATTGCACTGCAATAGCTTTATTATTAACAGTTTTCTATTGAAATATTTCCTGGATATTGGGCAGCCTGAACTTATAGGTACACATCTTTTTCAAATAACTGCAGGTCTCTTTGTTAGGTGCAAAACTCCACTTTTTTTATCTATACATTTCAGATAGGTGTTCATTTTAGATTTTGCCCATTCCACCTTTGTTGATATATCCACCTTGGGACTTAAATTTGAATCCAGCAATTTTATAGTCACCACAGGTGAATTGAAAGGTGCCAAAAAAATCTGTAATTATACGAATACAAAACAATACGTGTTTTATGACTTTGGCGCACTACAGCTTTGTTCATTTAGGCAGCTTGCACTTTAAATTTGAATCCACAATTTTATAGTCACCACAGGTGAATTGAAAGTTGCCAAAAATATCTTGTATTATACGAATACATAACAATACGTGTTTTTTTTACTTTGGCGCACTACAACTTTGTTTCATTGAGGCAGCTTGCACTTAAATCTGAATCCAGCAATTTTTAGTCACCACAGGTGAATTGAAAGGTGCCAAAAATAAAACTTGTATTATACGAATACATAACAGATACGTTTTTTTGACTTTGGGGCACTACAGCTTTGTTCATTGAGGCAGCTTTGCACTTAAATCTAATCCAGCAATTTTATAGTCACCACAGGTGAATTGAAAGGTGCCAAAAATATCTTGTAAATTTTACGAATACATAAAAAGATACATGTTTTTTTTACTTTTTGGCGCACTACAGCTTTGTTCATTGAGGCAGCTTGCACTTAAATCTGAATCCAGCAATTTTATAAGTCACCACAGGGGAAATTGAAAGGTGCCAAAAATATCTTGTTTTTATACGAATACATAACAGATACGTTTTTTTGACATTAGCGCACTACAGCTATCTTCTTTGAGGCAGCTTGCACTTAATTTTGAAACAGGCAATTTTATGTCACCACAGGGGAATTGATAGGTGCCAAAATATCTGGTATTTTTCCGGATTACTATTTCAGATACGTGTTTTTTTTCACTTTAGGCTAACAATCTAAAAAAATAGAACCAGCCTCAAAAGAAAAGAGGATTAGAAGGCAGCAAATAATGTATTACAATTTTATTTAAAGTATCAAAAACAATCTTAGACAGAAAATGCCCCCCCCCCACAGGATAAAAACATGGGTAACCTGCATTCATGTCTGTTGAAGCGTTTCGAAATCTAGCGATTCTTACTCATAACAAGTTTGTCAGTTTTCTAACTTCCTTTTATAGGAACAACCACATGGGAAGGGGGATGGGAAACAAAAACAAAAACAAACTATAATAGTTTAAAATTAGATCTGTTCTTTTTGGTTGGAGAACCAGAGGATTTGCAGTATTCAACATAAGAATCAATAACCTTCTTCTAGTCAACAACGATCTTTTATGATCTCCCCTCTGATCCATAGATACTGATTCAATACAGAACACTTTTAAATCGGACCACATTTCCTTGATGTGTATGGTAAAAAATGTTTAGATACGTTGGAAACATTTCTGGTATCTGCACGGGACGACCAATATAAGTTCTCGTACTCTATCTTTTAGTGTCACGTTGTGCAGCCAACGTATCTCAAATGACATGTTACACATTACAATGCCAATAAACAAACATTACTTGGATTCAACAGTTCAAAAATGTTTGTATTTAAGACATTGGCATTATTAAGCCCTGTATTTTTTTTGGTTTGTACAACGTAACTTACAACACGAGCATCTAGACTGGCCGCCAACAGAAGAGCCATCTCTCACTAAGCCAGGTCATCTGTTGTCTACTAGTTTTGACTAGGCTAGGTGAAAGGATAGAGTGCAGAGTCGGAGCTTTTATAGAAAACAAACTTGCAATCATTCCTGAAGTAAGCGATTCAAAGAATCATCTTGAACAATATTTGGAAGATACTTAATAATGATTTTTTTGATACTAATTAAAATTCTTTACTATATGTGCTAACAAAAAATTGGATTTTTTACTTCTTTTCTAGCGATATTTTGTGTTTAAAGAAATCTTGAACCTTTCACGTTTTTACAATCTTTTTAACTGCTCTGTCCAAAGGACATTTGGATATCCCTGTTCCGTAATCTATTTGGTAATATTTTTACGTTCAGATTCAAAATTTGATATAGGGGAGCAATTTCTCTTAGCTCTGACTGTTGTCCATATGGTATGGCTTTTAATGTATGTATCGGATGACAAGAACTGGCATGGAGAAAGCTATTGCTAGCCGTAGGTTTTCTAAATGTAGATGTATGATTTTTTCCATCCTCACAACTACCTCGCTCCATAAGAACCTATTCCCGCCACCCATGAGACCTACCTTCAAAAAGTAGGAGCGTCTATGGGGGCGAAATTTTCCCCCTCATTTGCAAAACCTTTTTGTATCTTGGTTTGAGGAATGTTTTATTTTTACAGAGGATAATCCTTTCGCAGTTGTATTTATGTTGTACGGCGCGTTATATAGGATGACGTCATCGTCATATGGGAATTATGAGGTAATGTTGCACAAGAATTTTGTGTCATACCTCTCAATAAAAAGCCTTTGGTTTATTTTTACTTTTTCAAATAATCATGTTAACGATATAAATTTTCTAGATCTCTCCAGGACAGTAGTTGTGCAGGCCGAATAAATTCATACATCTAATTTAGAAAACCTACGGTAGCAATAGCATTCTCCATGCCAGTTCTTGTCATCCGATAAATACATTAAACGCCACTACCATATGGAGAACTAGTCAGAGCTAAGAGAAATTGCTCATATATCAAATTTTGAATCTGAACGTAAAAATATTTTACCAATAGATTACGGAACAGGGGATATCACAAAATGGTCTTGTGGGGACAGAGCAGTTAAAAAGAGTGAAAACGTTGAAAGGTCAGATTTGCTTTATACACAAAATATCCTAGAAAAGAAGTACAAAAAAATCATATTTTTTGTTACCACATATAGTAAATGAATTTAATAGTATAAATAAATCATTATATAAGTATCTTCCATATTGTTCCATGATGATTCTTTGTGATCGCTACTTCAGGAAGGTTGCAAGTTTGTTTCTGAAAAGCTCTGTACTCTGCACTCTATCCTTTGCACCTAGCCTAGTCAAAACTTGTAGATAAAACACCGATGACCTGGCTTGTGGTGTTGAAGGCTTCTTCTGTTGCGGCCAGTCTAGATGCACGTGTTGTAAGTACGTTGTACAAACCAAAAATACAAGGGCTTAATAGGCGCAATGTCTTAATATCAAACAATTTTGAATGTGAATCATGTAATGTTGTTTACTTGCATTGAATGTGTAACATGTCATATGAGATACGTTGGCTGCACAACGAGACGACCTAAAGATAGAGTACGGAGATCATGTATATGGGGAGTTCCTGTGACAGATACCAGAAATGTTTCAACGTATCTAAAAATTTTTTTCCATACACATCAGGAAATAGTGTCCGATTTAAAAGTGTTTGTATTGAATCTGTATCTATTGGGATAGAGGGGGGAGATCATTAAAAGATCGTTGTTTGAATAGACGTAGGTTATTTGTATTTCTTATGTTGAATACTGCAAATCCCTATGGTCTCATCTATTAGAACAGATCTTATTTAAACTATTGAGAGTTTGTTTTGTTTTTTGTTTCCCTTCCCGTTCCAATGTGGGGGTTACCTATAAAAGGAAGTAGAAAACTTGACATACTTTGTTATGAGTAAGAATCGCTATAGATTCGAAACGCGTCAAACTAGAAACAGGATGCAGGTTTCACATGTTTTTATCCTGTGGCATTTTCTGTCTAAGATGTTTTTGATACTTTAAATAAATTGTTATACATTTTTTGCTGCTTCTATTCCCTCTTTCTTTTGAGGCTGGTTCTATTTTTTAGTTGTTGCTATTTTCCTTAGCAGCTTGGAGAAACCTGCTTGGAACCGTGCCCAAATTTTCAGGTGAGCTGAATAATCTGGTTTTTGGTGCGAATCTCTTTTTTTTCACTTTGGCGCAGGCCAGCTTTGTTGATAGATCTACTTTGCAGTTAAATTTGAATCCAGCAATTTTGTAGTCACCACAGGTGATTGATAGGTGCCAAAAATACCTTTTAATATCGAATACATTTCAGATACGTGTTTTTTCCCTTTGCGTAAGGCCAGCTTTGTTGATAGATCTACTTTGCGTTAAATTTGAATCCAGGCAATTTTGTAGTCACACTGGTGAATTGATAGGTGCCAAAATACCTTGTATTATCCGAATACATTTCAGATACGTATGTTTTTTCACTTTTGGGGCAGGCCAGCTTTGTTGACAGATCTACTTTGCGTTATATTTGAATCCCAGCAAATCTTGTTTTGATTGAGGGATTTGAGAATAGCTGTGATTTGCCGTCTTTTAATAAGAGACTTTCCAAAACTCTCCCATACCTTCTCAATTTTTTATAATTCTGAACATGGAGCGAAATCAGGTGGTAAGCGAGCAAAGAGGGGGGTAGGACAATGGGAGGGTAGAGGTACGAGAGAAGGAAGAACGAATCTGTGCTCCCTTCCAGTGATGCGAAAACACGCATGCCACCGGATCATTCAGTTGCAGGACCGTCAGGCCTGTCTTCGATGGTCAGGGGCCCTGTGAATCTCAGTAAACGAACAGCGTCGCCAATCTGTCCTTACAGTGGTTAAATGCACCGCATCCAGCAGTCTTACCTCATCGTCCTCCCAGTCACGGCCACAAATGTTGTCATCAGCATCACCACCATCAGTCCAACTGAAGCAGCCCAAATGTCAAACTCGTGTACCCACCACTGTGGATATTCCTTTTCTGAAGACCTCTTTGATGACAAAATGCGGTTGGAGTCAGAAGGCATGTTAAATGATCAAGAGGCAAGAGGTTGATTTTCTTCTGCTCTGTCGCCCAGTACTGATGCCATCAGAGGAGAGAAGGAAGCCGGCAATCGCAAAAAATCACGGGCAGTCGGCAACGCCTTGCAGTCACTTGCTTAGTAGCCCGCCAGCTCATGGATGCAGAATGTCAGGACGACCAAGTCACTGTGTTGATGATGATGATGACGAATTGCTGATCCAACGTGGTACTTTTTCAGCAGAAATTTGTTTGCGAGCGCTTCATCACTGGCGAGGAGGAAGATGATGGGTTGTGTCAGTAGTAGGGGTTCAGCCTCAAAAAAGGGAGAGGGTGGTCGCAGAAGTCCGCTGATATGATTCCGCCAGCCACGTTCACGCAATCCCCGTCCCGCTTATCGGTCCGTCCAAAAGGTCCAGGGACATCTCAAGCTGGGGCCTCTTTGAGGGCAAAGCCTTGATTCACCCAGCGGATGTCATATGCGCCTATGCCGTAAACGCATAAGTAGAGGCATGAAACTTAGGTGGTTAAACCACACAACTTCTAGTCACATGCAGCGAATGCTGAGTTGAAATGGAGGAACACTTGGCCAAAAAAGGCATGACTGACGCCGGGCCTCCAACCACTGTCACACCCTCTGTCTCCGCCTCCTCGCCACAACCAAAGCGTTCCTCAGCTGCCCATGTCTCTCAGAGTCATGATCAGGGTTCAGCCTCCACGTCGCCCGGTACCACCTGCCCACCAGAGAACCATCCTACCCCTTTCCTTCCCCAGTTTGCGACATGCACGCCGTACAGCGCCAGTCTAGCAGCCAGCCTTCTGTCTTCAGGTTTTGGGAGCAGAAGAAACACTTTAACCAAACCCTCCCAAAGCAAAAGCCTGAATGTCGCATTGCCAGGCTTTTGGCTTGTAATGGTTGCCTTTCCGTCTGGTGGACACAGATGGGTTTCCGCAGTCTGGCCCTTGCCTGCCCCCAATACCAGATTTGCCCGAGCAGGCATTTCTTTGCCAGAAAGCCGTTCCATGACCTGGGGCCAGCCTCGTGTCATCTAATTTCAAGCGCGTTGTTGCCTCTGTGGCGGAAAAGTTCATCTGACCACCGACACATGGACTTGTAAGCACGGCAAGGCCGATATATCTCTGTGACAGCTCAGGGTGAGCTGGGTGATGTCTCTGGTCATTGGACGGTGGCTCTCAGCTCGGCGCACGCTCTTTTAAAACTGCAGTAATGGTGCAGGGTTCTTTCCCCCCAAGGGTCCTCTGGTTGCATCACGTGCCCCCGGAATCCTGGCCGTGTTGAAATTTAATCTGTCTTGGAGACCGTCACACACAGGTCAGGAGCTGTGGACGCTCTCCGCAACGAGGGACCGACGCGTGGCTCGGGTGCCAAGAACCTTGTGCCAGGCAAGGTGGTGTGCGATAACGGGCGAAATCTGCTGCCCGCCCTTAGATCGGTAGACTGGAGCCAAATCCTTGCCTGGCTCATGTCTGAACCTGTCGTCCAGAAATTTCTAAAGAGCTACCCGGGTCTGGATGCCTGCTGAGGAAGGCTCGAAGTCAAAGTGGCACTTCCGCCGTTCGCACCCTGCTTCGCCCACCTGGCTGCGTTGCAGGTCAGCTCGGCCTCCCCGTCAACAGTCTCATTGTTGACGTGGCAACACGCTGGAATTTCCACCCTCAGCGATTGTGGCAGCAGCGCAATAACCGTTAAGCAGTACGGAAGTGAACATGGCCTGACAAGCAGCGGTGCGGTCCTCGGGGTGTTGAGCCACCGAGAGTGGAGGCAGGTGAAAGAGCATCTGCCATCCATCCTTGCCAGTTTTGAAGAAGCCACCAAAATGGTCAGTGCGGACAATCGACCTTGTCAGCATGAGCATTGTGGTGATCTTAGTTCGGAACGATCGTTGGGAACTCTGAAACAACAGGTCCGACAGCGACGGAGGAGGTGACGGACCACAGATGCGGACACAGAGCCTTTTTCTCCGTGAAATCCACAAGGCCCGACAGTTTCACCAATTTCATCGGTCTTCATTAGGCAGTAGTTCAGGGGTCAGAGCTAGTGCAAGGTGGGCATCAGCTCTCAGGGTGCATCATCTCAGGAATGTCAGGCTTTTGTTGAAGCTGGCCGGAGGCAGGGAGGAGAGGAGGTATTCCTAGACACCTGACGTTACCGACGTCCCTGCCTTGGAAAGTGTTGGCGCGAATTTGAGGCGGAGGAGGAAGATGAGGAAGATCTGGTTTGCTAGTGCCCCGCGACCCAGAGGCGTTGGTAATCAAGGCTCCATCTCTCACAAGAGTGCTTGGATGCTCCATTTCCTCCAACATGATCCTCGCATTCAGGCATCAAAATGAACAACAGTTAATGGGTTGGCCACCTCCTGGATCCCCGGTCACAAAACAAAACTCAGACTTTCCTTCCACCCACCCAAGTAGAGAGTAAAATGCAGGAAATGGAGGACCTTGCTGATTGTCACTAGGAAGACATCTGTTGGTCTGCTTTCTGTTCACAAATGTCACAGGTGGAACATAACATCAGCGACGTTACAGCCAGTAGAGTGCCTAGTAGCCGTTGCGGCAGCAGCTAGGCAAGGTGGCAGAAGGCCTAATGGGTGCCTCTGGCAATCTTTATTTAACCAACTAACCAACGCATGAATGCAGGGCACACATCCACACAGCTAGACCACTTAAGATCATGGTGCACGACTATCTGCGTCTCAACACCGATGTTTTTGGATGTGCTTCCCGGACCAATAGACTTTGGGTATCCAAATGGACGATTGGCCCGAGGCGCTGCCACGCAATAGAGGTGTTGTCTGCCAGCAGCCAGCACGTCATATATGAGCGGGACCTTCTGCACAGCTGGAGGAGTCATTACAGACAAAAGCATCCGGCTTTCCCAGATAATCTGGATCGTTTGACTTTCATCAGATGAATTCAGGCATGGATCTCTGATGATGTTGTGGCCCAATTGCCGAGGTCACGAATTAGTTGCCGGTATAATTCACAATTCCTCTTTCAAACAGAAATGGTCCTCTTGAAAAACTTTTTTTTAGAATGTTCATTTCTTACTGCAATTTTTATTCTCTTTTCCCAACAGTTCTTTTTGTGATTTTGCTGTGAGGAGACGTAAAAGACAGAAGGTTTCATGACAACACCGTATTCCAGTTTACTCACTTTATCTTAGAAGATTATCGCATTGTCCAATGGTTTTCAGGTCTTGTTTGCTGTGTGATACAGCTATAATTATGGTCCTTTGGAACAGATATGTGGCTTTTTAAGAAATAATGGCATTTCTCCCTCACAATTTTTAATAGTGGCTGAGAAGTCATATTTATAATTTTTTGGGGTCATGTAGCTGTGAGATACAGCATAAATCATGGTCCTTTGGAACAGAATGTGGCTTCTAAGTTGGCATTTCTCCTACTAATTTTTTAACAGTGGCTGAGAAGTCATTTTTATATTTTTTGGGTTCATGCTGCTTTGAATGCAGCATTACTTCTGGTCTATTATAAAAAAATGTTGTTTCTAACAGACATTTGTTCTTTCAAATTGCCATAAGTGGCTCAAGGGTTCATGCTTTGAATTTTTGGGGGAAATTTTGCTTTAAAATGAGCTATTTCTACAGGTCCTATTATAAATAAAATGTTGTTTCTAACAGAATTTGTTCTTCAAATTGCCAAAGTGGTCAAGGGTCATGCTTTGAATTTTTGGGGCTTTTTGCTTTGAAATGCACTTTCTACAGGCCTATTAAAAATTTTTTTGTTTTACAGACTTTTGTTCTTCCAATTTGTCAAGAGTGGCTCAAGGGTGATGGTGCTGTCAAAAAAGGAATGGTAGGAACTGTTAATGGACACATTTGCAAAAATGATTGTTTTTGCAAGATCTTTAACATAGCATCAATCCCTTTTTGAGAAAACCCTTTTAAAAAAATAAAAAAAAGAGAAACAAAGACTGGGGGATTCCACCCTATTTTAAAAAAATGTGTTTTCTAGAAAAAACTACAAAAAAAACTTACATGTACAAAATAGCTGGAAAAAAAATTTCTCTAAATTTAAAGGGAGGTACAGGAAAACTTGCCCAAATGTGGTTTTCAAGGACATGGAGCGGGAGCAGGGGACAGGAAAAAAGTACGAGACAATTTCCTCCGAAGTTGATAAAAAAAAAAAGAAAGCAAAAAAAGGGCCCTGGTGGAACAGGGCGTTAACCACCATATTTCCAAGTGAACCAAATTTTGGTCCCCACTCCGGGGGGGCAAGCGCTACCCCGGACAGGGGCAGTATATTTCCCCGTTTAAATAAAATGGTGGTTGAAAGTCCTATTTTCCGGCCTTTTTAATTGTGGGGAACAGGTTTTAAAGGCATTCTGGGTCAGGGCACATTGTTTTAAAGTCCAGTTCAAAAAATGGTGGTTAAAAAACTCCTTTTCCCCCACTTTTTAATTTGGGGGGGCAGACAGGTTTAATGGTATACTGCGGTCCCGGGAAAGGTATATCCAAAATCCCTTAACTAAAAATGGTGGTTGAAAGCTCCTTTTCCGGCCCCTTTTTAATTGGGGTCATTCAGGTTTTTGGGGTCATCTGGGCCCCGGACAGGTTTTAGTCAATGTCCAGTGAAACTAAAAAAGGTGGGTTGAAAGCTCCTTTTTCCCGGGACTTTTTAATCTGGGGGCTTTCGGTTTGGGGTCATGCTGTGGCCCGGACGGTATAGTCAAGTCCCTGAAACAAAATGGTGGTTTAAAGAAAATCCTTTTTCCGGCACTTTTAATTTTTGGGGTCATGAGGTTTTTGGGGACTGCTGTGGCCCCGACAGGTTAGTCATGTCCAGTGAAACTAAAATGGTGGTTAAAAGCTCCTTTTTCGGGATTTTAAAATTGGGGGGCTGCAGGTTTGCTGCTCATGCTGTGGCCGGAAAGTATATCAATGTCCCGTGAAAATAAAATGGTGGTTAAAAGACTCCCTTTTCCCCCACTTTTTTAATCGGGGGGGATGCAGGTTTGGGGCTATGCTGTGGCCGGGCATGTAAGTCAATGTCCCTTCAACTAAAATGGTGGTTGAAAGCTCCTTTTTTTGGACTTTTAAATCTGGGGTCATGCAGGTTTGGGGCTCATGCTGTGTTCCAGGACCGATGTCGATGGTCAACGTAATCGCTCAACACTATCAAAGACCCATCTTGTACTTATATTAGGACACAGAAACTTGCTAGTAATTGCAGGTGTATTTCATAGGTGCAAAACCCCCCTTTTATTATCCGTTAAAACAATTTAATTAGGTGTTTTTCACTTTGCCGCAGGCCAAATTTTTGTTCAAAGACCCATCTTGTACTTATATTAGGACACAGAAAATTTGCTAGTAATTGCAGGTGTATTTCTTTAGGTGCAAAACCCACCTTTTATTATTCGATCACAATTTAATTAGGTGTTTTTCACTTTGGCGCTGGCCATTTTTTGTTCAAAGACCCATCTTGTACTTATATTAGGATACAGAAATTTGCTAGTAATTGAGGATATTTCATAGGTGCAAAAACCACCTTTTATTATCCGCACACAATTTAATCAGGTGTTTTTCACTTTAGGGCAGGCCATTTTTGTTCAAAGACCAATTGTACTTATATTAGGACACAGAAATTTGCTAGTAATTGCAGGTGTATTTCATAGGTGCAAAACCCACCTTTTTTTATCCGTACACATTTTAATTAGGTGTTTTTCACTTTGGCGCAGGCCATTTTTGTTCAAGGAACCATCTTGTACTTATATTAGGATACAGAAATTTGCTAGTAATTGCAGAAGTATTTCATTGGTGCAAAAAAACACCTTTTCTTATCCGTATAACATTTAATTAGCTGTATTTCACTTCGGTGCGGCCCAGTTTTGTTCAAAGAGCCACCTTGTACTTAAATTTGAATACAGAAATTTTGTGGTGACTGCTGTTGTATTTTATTGGTGCAAAAACCACCTTTTCTTATCCGTATAAGATTTAAATAGCTGTATTTCACTTTGGTTCGCCCCAGTTTTTTTAAATAGCCACCTTGTACTTAAATTTGGATATAGAAATTTTGTAGTTACTGTTGGTGTATTTCATTGGTGCAAAAACCACCATTTGTTATCCGTATAACTTTTAAATAGCTGTATTGCACGTGGTGCGGCCCTAGTTTTTTTCAAATATTCACGTTGCACGACAATTCTCATCCGTGTAACTTCTGAATAGTTTTATTGGGCTCGTTGAATCTCAGTTTGGCGCACGTGTATGATATGTTGTTGAAAATTCTCAATTCCTAGTCCTACTGGGCAGTTGTAAATCCCTGGGACTGAAGGAAGAACACTGTTGATTTTGTCTTACGGTTCTTCCACCAGACCGCATTTCACAGGTATTCGCTAGAAACATTTCAGTTTCTAATCCTAGTTGGCTGTAGGAAATTAGAGGGATTTTAGAATAGCTGTGATTTGCCATCTTTTAATAAGAGACTGTCAAAAACTCTTCCATACCTTCTTAAATTTTTATCTTTGTGTAGGACATGGAGGTAGAGATACGAGAGAAGGCGCTCCTTCCAGTGCTGGCGACAACACGCAAGCCCGCAGATCGTCGGTTGCAGGACCGTCAGGCCTGTCATCGCTGGGTCGGTGCCCTGTGAATCTCAGTAACGAACAGCGTCGCCAATCTGTTCTTCAGTGGTTAATGCAACCTGCATCCAACAGTCTTACCTCCTCGTCCTCCCGGTCCAGACTCCTTTTTCCAGCACTTTTTAATCTGTGGGTCAGACAGGTTTAATGGTCATACTGCATTCCAGGACAGGTATATATGTCCAGTTCAACTAAAATGGTGGTTGAAAGACTCCTTTTTCCGGCACTTTTTAGTCTGTGGGTCAGACAGGTTTAATGGTCATACTGCGGTCCAGGACAGGTATAATCAATGTCCAGTTCAACTAAAATGGTGGTTGAAAGACTCCTTTTTCCAGCACTTTTGTAATCAGGGGGTCATGCAGGTTTGGGGTTCATGCTGTGGCCCGGGACAGGTATAGTCAATATCCAGTTCAACTAAAATGGTGGTTCAAAGACTCCTTTTTCCGGCACTTTTTAATCTGTGGGTCATGTAGATTTAAGTGTCATGCTATGGTCCAGGACAGGGATAGTCCATGTCCAGTTCAACTAAAATGGTGGTTCAAAGACTCCTTTTTTCGGCACTTTTTAATCTGTGGGTCAGACAGGTTTAATGGTCATGTTGCGTTACAGGACAGTGACAGTCAATGTCCAGTTCAAGTAAAATGATGGTTCAAATAATATTGCCTTCTGGCACTTTTTAATTTGTGGGTCATGCAGGCTTAAGGGTCATGCTGTGGTACAAGACAGGGATAGTGAATACTCTGTGAGTTTTTTTCTGTGACTCTTGTTGCCTAATTGTGTTGCCTAAGATGTAGAACGTATCCATTTTACTGTTGTGGATGTTAATTCCAGTTTCTCCAGCCCTGGTTGGGTGTAAGAATGAAGGTGTTGTTCCTCTCCCATAGACTTTAATTGTCATCGGCGATAATCTATTATCGACTATCGGATATCGGCATGATAATTGATTATATTGACTATCGACCCGATGACGATAGTCGACACAATCGCTCATCATTACTTTGTTGCTACAAAGCGACACTTCTGGCTCAGGTAAACCACTTTTAAAGAGGTGTTACCTGTTCCAGTAGAAATGCACCTCGATTTGCTGATAAAAAGGCATACATGTGTAGTTTCGTACGGTTGTAGTGCGACACACCTTCAGCACGCCCCCCAATCTCAGGCACATTACAAAGTGACGCGGGTGCTTTGTAATGCACCTACTATTGGAGTGTGCCTGTTTAAAAATAGAACGAACAGGGTTCATACATGTTGCCCAAAGGGTCTAAACAGTCCCTTCAAGAGAGCTATATTATTGAAAGAAGCTTGTGCTCAAGTAGGAAACATTATTTGCATACAAGTAACTCACTTTAAAAAGATGATTCACAAAGATTTAGCAATAATTTATTTCCTGATATATTTATGGCCTGTGTGGAGCAAAAGAAGGCGGGTGTATATATTGCTATTAACAAACTATTTCTTTTCAGCAACCTAATGTAATTGTAGGGATCAAGGGTCATTTAATTATCCTAGATTGCAACATAGATAATTCTACATGCACATCAGTTAACATATACGCTCCTAACACAAATCAGGTTACATTTTTAAATAAAGTTCATAAAGTGGTAAATATAAAATAAGGGACCATTGATTTGGCGGTAAACTTAGATTCCACTAGTAATAGTCTCAGAAAGCCTAAACATCTCCGTTCATAGCTATTACGAAAAGACCTCTATGATGTATGGAGATGTTACCATGAAAACAAAAAAATTATACATTTAGGGCGACATGTATGTTTGCTATATTTTTAATGAGGCGCACTCCAATATCAGGCGCATTACAATGCACCCACTCACTACAACTGTATGAAGCTACACATGTATGACGTGAGAATGGCAAATACAGGTGCATTACTTCTGGAACAGGTAGACTACTTTAAAACTAGTTTACCTGAGCCAGAAGTGTCGCTTGGTAGCTAAAAAGCGCTAAATCTATGACGTTGTAAAACTTTTTAATCGATTCAGGCGCATTCTACGTTACTAATGTGTGCAAAAAAATGGTGTCTGGGCGCCATAAATCATACATGTTGTCCTTTAATCTCAAGTACACTTATCCTTTTCTCAAATAAATATGTTCTTAATGATTAAAACAACCCTTCCTCTGGTGCTGGAGTGTTCCTTTGGCACTATTACCTAGTCTAACCATTCACGTATCTTACTTAAGCTACCCCTTTTTAGGGATATCTCAGTACCCTTTATATGGAAAAACAACATACATACAATATCTAATTCCAAAATACAATTATATATAAATAAAAAAAAAATTCTCTGAATGCCTCACCTACCATCAATGATTTTGTTCTATGGAACACATACAAAGCTTGCATGCTAGGTATATTGATTCAAATATTCTCCAGACTTAGGAATAAGGAATTTGTGCTATTATCACTTTGTTAATAAACCTAGCAAATACATGCAAAAATAGCTTGTTTAAAATCCAAAACATCAGTTTCTTTTTTACACTCATCAATTAATAATGAAAGGATTACAAATCCACAAGCAATAGCGGATGAATTTAGTCTCTTTTATGATAAAATATACACTATAAAAAAATAATAAAACAACCATTACTCCTTCTGCAGATTCAATAAACTAATTTTAATAAAACTCTCTATTCTTACTTCACAATAACCTAGTGATTTAAATACCCCATTCTCTGAAATAGAAATAGCAAAAACTATACACTCTCTTCCAGTTGGTAAAGCACCTGATCCAGCTAGATACTCTAATGAAATTTTAAAAACTTTCATCCTATCCTTTACCTTTTTTAGCAATATATTCAATTCAGCAAAAGATAAAGGGACTTTTCAATTCGAAATGTTAGAAGCCACTTTAATTGCATTACATAAATTAGGAAAAAATCCTGATTCGCATGCCAACTTCAGACCCATTTCATTATTTATAGATATATATATAAAAATATATGCCAAACTTATAGCTAATGCACTTTTGAAAGTACTACCCTCCTTGAATAAGCATGATTAGGTCAGATTTATTAGAGGAAGACAAGCTCCTGACGGGACCAGGTGTTTAATCAACATAGTTCATGTAATGTAAAGGGAAAAATACCATCTCTGATATTATATCTAGATGCAAAAATTTGGCTTTCAAAGTCCAATTCTATTGGCTATAAAGGCCCTATATTCAAAGCCTTCGGCAAAAATATTGGTATGTAGGATTTTCTCTAATCCCTTCAATAAAACAAATGGTTCCCGTTAGGGTTGCCCATTGTCTCCTCTCATTTTCGATCTAATCATAAAACCACTAGCAGAGAAAATAAGACATCATCAGGAAATCTCTTGGGCTAGAATAAGCCATTGAATACATAAAGTTAACTCTTTCAGAAAAAAAGTAATTTACACTAACTCAATCCAAAAACATCAGCATTATAGACTAAAACAGTAAAGGAATATGAATTTTTTTAAAAATATTCTGTCTTTGATATATGAAAAAACTTTAGGTTTAGTTTTGACGATTATTTCGCAAAGTTGAAAAACGGGACGTTTTTATGTTGATCGAAATTTTTTTATCTGCGTTTAAATTTTGGTTAAAATTGTGCAATTTCTATTAATATCGCGCCTTTTGGGCTTCCTGTCATTTTGGCGGCCAGCAAATCAGATTAACAGAATAGGGGGGGGAGATGTGTGGGACGTTATGATGGGGGGGGGAAAAAGGTATGGTGAAATTGGTGGGGGGAAAATCCATGACCTCTTTTACTCCCCTTCCTGTTTGATCGTGTTGTCAGATCTCATAGAGAGGAAGTGCGTTGCCCCCCCCCTTTTTTCCAAACAGCTCAGCAAAAATTTTTTATTTCTTCAAGAGAAAAGCTCTACGTTAGTGTGATCCTAACAACTTAGTTAGATCAGAGATTGAGATCTTTATGTAGTTAGGTAGTAGAGCATTTTATAAGGAGAATCTTACGCTGTAAAAGTTACGGGTGGAGAGCGGGGGGGGGGAGGGGGAGGGGGCCCGCGGGCGAACACAGAAAGCTCTTTAAAGATACTGGATAAAGTTCACAGACTTAGTTGTAGACATTGCCTGCATAGCTTTTATTTATTAGCTCGTTCTTTCTATTGAATAATATTTTACTGGATATTGGGCAGCCTGAACTTATATAGGATTACAATCTTTCTAGTAACTGCAGGTCTCTTTGTTAGGTGCAAAAATCCTCATTTTATTATTCAGTATTCATTTCAGTTAGGTATCTCTTTTTCAATTTTTGCCAATTCCCAGCTTTGTTGATATAGCCACCTGCAGTTAAATTAGAATACAGCAATTTTTGTAGTCACCAACAGTGTGAATTGAATGGTGGCCAAAAATACCTTTTAATATACAAATACATTTCAGATATCGTGTTTTTTCATCTTTTGGTCAGTCAAGCTTTGTTCATAGAGCTACTTTGTAGTTACATTTGAATAACAGCAATTTTTTAGTCAGGCATAGGTTGTAGGAGCCAATAATTCCTTTGTTATCGGAATACATTTCGATCGTGTTTTTCAACTTATTTGGCGCAGTACAAGCTTTGTTCATTGGGCACCTTGCACTTAAATGTGAATACAGCATTTTGTAGTCACCACAGGTGAATTGAAAGGTGCCAAAAAATTCTTTATTATTGAATTACATTTCAGATACGTGTTTTTTCACTTTGGAGCAGTAAAGCTATTGTTCATTGAGGCAACCTTCGCACATTTAAATGTGAATACTGCAATTTTGTAGGGTCACCCACACGGTGAATTGGATAAGGTTGCCACAAAAATACCTTTTTATATTCCGAATTACAATTTTCAGTACGTTGTTTTTTCACTTTGACGCACTTCTGCTTTGTATATATGGAGGACCTTGCATCTTAATGTGAAATACCAGGCTATTTGTAGTCACCATAGGTGAATTGAAAGGTGCCAAAAATTCCTTTTAAATATCCGAATACTATTTTGATACGTGTTTTTTATCACTTTGGCGCACTACAGCTTTGTTCATTGTGGCTACCTTGCTCTTAAATGTGAATTACAGCATGTGTAGTCAACATTGGTGAAGTGAAGGAGATGACAAAAATACCTTTTAAATATTCCGTTACTATTTCAGATACGTGTTTTTTCACTTTGGCGACTATACTGCTTTGTTCATTGAGGCACACTTGCTCTTAATTGTGAATACTAGCAAATTTCTGTTGTAGTCACACCAACAGGTGAATTGAAAGGTCCAAAAATATACCTTTTAATATCCGTTTACATTTCAGACATGTGTTTTTTAACCTTTTGGTCAGTCAAGGCTTTGTTCCATAGAGCTACTTTGTAGTTTAAATTTGTATTACAGCAATTTTGTAGGTACACCACAGGTGAATTGTATAGGTTGCCAAAAAATACCTGTTATCATCCCGTATACATTTCAGACAAGTGTTTTCTTATCACTTTTGGTTCAGGTCAAGCTTTGTTCATAGAGCTACTTTGTTGTTAAAGTTTGACCTACTGCAATTAGTAGTCCACCACAGGTGAATTGATAGGTGCCAAAAAATTCATTTATTTTCCCAATATTACATTTCAGACACGGGTTTTTTTTTCCACTTTTTGGTCAGTCAAGCTTTGTTCATAGAGCTACTTTGTAGTTTAAATTTGTAAAGCAATTTAGTGTAGTAGTACAAAAAGGTGAATTGATTGGTGCCAAAAAATACCTTTCTTTTATCCAGTTATTACATTTCAGACAGGTGTTTTTTTTCACATTTTGGTCAGTCATAGCTTTGTCATAGAGCGACCTTTGTAGTTAAATTTGAATACAGAAATTAGTAGTCACCCCCACAGGTGAATTGATAGGTGCCAAAAAATATATTGATTATCCCGTTATACATTTCGACAAGGTGTTTTTTTCACTTTGGTGCAGGCCCAGCTTTGTTGATTAGAGCCACCTTGCAGTTAAATTTGATCCAGCACAATTTTGTTTTGATTTGAGCAGGGATTGAGATTAGCTGTGATTTGACGTCTTTTAATAAGAGACTTTCCTAAACTCTTCCATACCTTCTCAAAATTTTTATATATCTGAAACATGGAGCGACAATTCAGGTGGTAAGTGAGGCAAAGAGGGGGGGTAGACACATGGAGGTAGGAGGTACGGATGAGAAGGTGCTCCTTTCCTGTGCTGGGCGACAACTCACGCCATCCAGCCGTATTGTCAGTTTGCCAAGGACCATCAGGCCCTGTCATCGCTGGGTCAGGCCCTGTGAATCTCAGTTACGAAACAGCGTCGCCAATCTGTGCTTCAAGTGGTTGAATGCAACACTGCATCCGCAGTCTTAACCTCCCGTCCTACAGTCTCGGGGCCCAAATGTTCGTCCAATCCAGCATCCGTCCAACATGAAGCAGCACCAAATGTCAAAATCGTGTACAACACACCTACTGTGGATAATCACATGTTCATGAAGGACCTCTTTGATGACCAAAATGCGGGTTTTGGAGTCAGATGGCATGTTAAAAGAATCCTAGAGGCCAAAGAGGATGATTTTTTCTGCTCTGACGCCCAGTTACTAATGCCCATCAGGGAGGAGAGGGAAGCCGGTCAATCGGCAAAAATCCCGGGAGCGGCAGTCGGCAACGCCTTGCAGTCCTTCCTTTGCTTGTAGCCCGCAGCTCCTGGATGCGCAAGCAATGTCAGGACGACGAAGTCTCCTGTGTTTGATGATGATGATGACGGACATTGCAGATCACAAACCATGGTTCTTTTCAGCTGAATTTGCTTGCGAGCGCTTCATCACCTGGACGAGGAGGTAGATGTGATGGGGGGTCTAGTGTCTGTTACGGGTCCCGCTCCTAAAAAGGGAGAGGGCGGTCGAGAAGTCCGCTGATATGGAATTCCGCAGCTACGGTCAGCGCATACCCCCGCTCCTCGCTTATCTGATCGCCCAGCGATAAATGTCTTATGCCGCCTGTGCGTTAGAAAGCATAAGTAGAGGGCAAAGAAACCTTAGGTGGTTAAACACCATCTAACATGCCTAGTCACATGCAGCGGATATGCAATGAGTTGAAATGGTGCAATAGTTGGCTGCAGCCTCCACCGTCGACGAGTAGTACCACCAGCACCAACCAGAGACCCATCATTACCCCTTCTCTTCGCCAGGTTGACGACTGAACGCCGTACTAGCGGCCAGTCTTGCAGCCTGACTTCTGTCTTCCTGGTATTTGGGAGCCAGAAGAAGAAACACTTTAACCCAAACCATACCAAATCCAAAAGCCTGAATGTCGGCATTGCCAGGCTTTTGGCCTTGGAAATGTTGCCTTTCCGTCTGGTGGACACAGATGGGTTCCGCCACGTCATGGCCCTCGCTTGCCCCCAATACCAGATGCCGAGCAGGCATTTCTTTGCCAGAAAAGCCGTCCCTGCCCTGGCCAGCCACGTGTCATCTAAAATTTCAAGCGCGTTGTCTGCATCTGTGTCCGGAAAAGTCCATCTCACCACCGACACATGGACTAGTAAGCACGGCCAAGGCCGCTATATCTCTGTGACAGCTCACTGGGTGAGCTGGGTGGATGTCTCTGGGGGTGACGGTGGCTCTCAGGCTCGGCGCACGCTCTTCAAAACCGCAGGGATGGTGCAGGGCTCTTTCCCCCAAGGTCCTTGGTGGCATCACGTGCCAGAGACACAAGGCCGTGTTGAAATTAATCTGCCTTGGAGACCGTCCACACACAGGTCAGGAGCTGTGGACGGCTCTAAGCAACGAGCGCTGGCTGGGTGACAAGAACCTTGTGCCAGGCAAGGTGGTGTGCGATAACGGGCGAAATCTGCTGGCCGCCCTTAAGATCGGTAGGCTGGAGCACATCCAATGCCTGGCTCTTGTCATGATCATGGTCGTCCAGAATTTCTAAAGAGTACCGGGTGTACTGACTGCTGAGAAGGTAGGATCGTATGCGTCTGTGTTCGCACTTCCGACGTTCGTCCCGCTTCGTCCGACTGGCTGCGTTGACAGCGTAAGCTAGGCCTCCCGTCATCCGTCTCATTGTTGACGTCACAACACGCTGGAATTTACCCTCACATGCTCCAAGCGATTGTGGCAGCAGCGCAATTGCCATACCGTACGAAGTAAACTTGGCCTTGACATGGCAGCGGTACGGATCGGGTGTGTTGAACCACGTAGAGTGGTGGCAGGTGAAAGAGCTCGCACCATCCTTGCCTGTTTTGAAGAAGACACCAAATTGGTCAGTGCGGGACAATGCACTTGTCACATGTGCATTGTGGTGATCTTAGTTCTGGATAACGATCGTTAGGACACTCTGAAACAACAGGTAACGCCAGCGACGGAGGGGAGACGGACACAGATGCGGACACGGTGACCTTCTCTCTACGTCTAATCCAACAAAGGCCCGACTGTTTCACATTTTTATCGGTCTTCTTAGGCAGTGGTTGGGGTACAGAGCTTGTGCAAAAGGAATGGGCATCAGATCTCAGGGTGCATCATCTAGGCAAGTCAGGGCTGTGTTGAAGCGTGCAGGAGGCAGGGGAGGAGGAGGAGGAGGTGTTTCCTAGACAACAGAATGTTTACGTGCGTCACTGCATTGGTAAAGTGTTGGCGCAGGAATTTGAGCGGAGGAAGGAAGATGAGGAAGATTCAGTTTGATAGTGCCCTCGACCCATGAAGCTTGGGAAATCAAGGACCATTCTACATGGAGTGGCTTGGATGCTCCAATTTCCTCCAACATTGATCCTCGCATTAAGGCCATCAAATATGAACAAAGTTTACTGGTGGCCACCTCCTGGATCCCCGGTACAAAAACAAAAACAGCAATTTCCTTCCACCCACCAAATAGTGAGTAAAATGAAGCAGGAAATGGAGACCTTGCTGATTGTTTCAACTGGAGACATTGTTGCGTTGCTTCCGTTCTCCTATTGTAACGGTGGTTTGGATCAACATCAGCGTGAGTGTCAGCAGAAGTGTGCACAAGTTGGCGTAGCGGCAGCAGCAGCAATGGTGGCAGAAGCCTAATGAGGTGAAATCTGCCAATCTTTGTTAAACCCTCACGGAGCAATGACACTTTGCAGAGAACACAATCCAAACACACAGAGATTAAGCGTAAGATCATGTGTGCACGAACTTATGCTTCCTCACACCGATGTTTTTGCATGTGGTTCCGGGACCCAATAGACTTCTCGGGTATCCAAAAATGACGAATGGCCCGTGCTGGCTCGTCCGCCTTAGAGGTGTTGTCCTGCCAAGCAGCCAGCGGTCATAATTGAGCGGGACCTTCAGCACGCTGGAGGGGATTCATTACTGACAAACGAATCCGCTTTCCACAGATTATGTGGTTCGTTTGACTGTCTTCAGAATGAATCTGTTGGAAGGGGATCTTATGTTGTTGTTGTGGCCCCAATTGCCGAGGTCACCGATTAGTTGCAGTCTACTTCCATTCCTTTTCAAACAGAAATGGTCCTCTTGAAAACTTTTTTTTTAAAATGATCATTTTTACTGCAATTTTTTATTCCTATTTTCCCAAAAAGTTCATTTTGCTGGTTTTGCTGTGAGGAGCTGTAAAAGACAGCAGGTTCTTGACGAACACCGTTATATTCCATTTATCACTTTATCTAAGGAAGTTTTAGCATTGTCAAGTTTTGGGGTATTGTTGCTGTGAGATACAGCCTTCTAATTATGGTACTTTGGAACAGAAAATGTGGATTCTAAGTGGATTCTCCTCAACATTTTTAATAGTGGCTGAGATGTCATTTTTATAATTTTTTGGGGTCATGTTGCTTGTGTGATACAGCTATAATTATGCTACTTAGGATACAGAAATGTGGCTTCTAAGTGGCTTTTTCTCCTCCCCAAATTTTTAATAGTGGCTGAGAAGTATATTTATAATTTTTTGGGGTCATGTTGCTGTTGAGATACTGCAATATTCAATGGTCCTTTGTAACAGAAATGTGGGCTTCTAAGTGGCTTTTCTCCCTCCAAATATTTAACAGTGGCTGAGAAGTCATTTTTATAATTTTTTGGGTCATGTGCTTTGAAATGCAGCAAATTACTACAGGTCCTATTATAAAAACATGTTGTTTTCTACAGACTTTTTGTTATTACAATGGTACCAAAGTGGTGAAGGGTCATGCTTTGAATTTTTGGGGGCTTCATTTGCTGTGACATGCAGCATACTACAGGGCCTATACTATAAAATGTTGTTTCTAACTGACATTTGTTCTTCACAATTGTCTCAATGAGTTGACTCAAGGGTGATGGTGTGTGTCAGTAACAGGAATAGGTAGGACTAAGGGATCATGTTAATGGACACATATTCAAAATGACTTGTTTTTGCAGATCCTATTAACATAGCTATCCATCCCTGTATTGAGAACCAACCCATTTAATACAATGAAAAAAATAGAAACAAAGACATAGTGGGATTCCATCCTATTTAAAAATGTGTTTCTAGAATTAACGTACTAAATAACTTGAATGTACAAAATTGCTGATAAAAATATTCCTTGGATTTGTATAAGGGGGGGAGGAGGTCCAGGAAAATTGACAGATTGTAGGTTATTCAGAGGACATGAGTATGGAGCATGGACAGAGAACAAAGTACAGAGACCAATTCCTTCAGCACGTTGAGTAAATTCGAGGAAAAGGAATGCCAAGATAAAGGGCACCTGGGTGTAACAGGACGCGTTAACACCTGTATTTCCAAAGTGAGCTCAATTGGTCCAAACTCATACGGAGGGGCAAGCGCTACCCGGTATTGACGGTGTACAGAGGATGGCTGGAGGTTCTCACACTTCGCTTCCGCACATCTGCTTCAGCACGACAGTTTTACGTTGCTGCGTCATCAGGGCATTTTAACCTGCGTGTGGATATTGCGACGGTACGCCAGCCTGGGACTTTAACAGCACAACCTGTTAACTACGGACCTGGGTTCCTTGCTTGACCAGGGAGTTATTAGTCAATGTCCAGTTCAACTAACTAAAATGGTGGTTGATAGACTCCCTTTTTCCGGCACTTTCTTTTTAAATGTGGGGGGGTCTTGCAAGGTTCTAGGGGCTCATGCTGAGTTCAGGAAGGGATATTCAAGTCCAGTTCATGTAACATGATGGTTCATATCAAACTGCCTTCTGGCACTTTTTAATTTGTGGGTGATGCAGGTTTAAGGGTCAGGCTGTGGTACAAGACAGGGATAGTAAATGGTCTGTGACTTTTTTTCTGTGACTTTTATAACCTAAGAGTGTTGCATAAGATGTAGAATGTATCCATTTGACTGTTGTGGATGTTATTTGCAGCTTCTCCAGCCTTGTTTGGGTGTAATAATGAAGGTGTTGTTGCTCTCCCATAGACTTTAATGGTCATCGCGCATAATCGATGCTCACTATCGAAAAACCTTATCGATAGCGGCCGACTATCGACTATCGATCGATCTCGATAGCCAGCTCAATCGCTCAACACTATTTAAGAGTAAAAGCAATGGATGATTTTCAACAATTGGTTGAGCAGGATCTCAGGGATTTGTATGCTAGGGATCGACGTCATTCTAAGAATTTCGAGATTTGAAAGAACTCCAGGATAATCCATATATAATAGTTCGTCCCACAGATAAGGGTAGTTTGGTGACTGTATTGGATAAAGAACTATACTGTACGGAGATTAAAAAGATGTTAGGAGATATGAGGGTATACAAGTTACGTTCCTCAGACCCCACTGCTTGTTTCAGCAAACAGGTAGAAAAAATACTTGATGAAGGTCTTATGTTAAACATTTTTACCCCTAAGCTAAAGAAAAAGAATGTTAGCAAAATACCCTAAGATCCCCATCTTTCATGCATTTCCCAAAACTCAAAAGGGGGTGTTCACTCCTCCATTACACCCCATTATTTCGGGCATTGATTCAATTTTTCAACACTTAAGTGTTTGGTTAGATGGACACTTTCAACCCCTGGTACTCCGTTCACCCAGCTACCTGAAGGATTCTGGTGATGTCTTGAGAATTATGGACAATATCACATGGCAGCCTCATTTCTCTTGGCTTTCATGTGATATAACATCTTTATATACTTCTATCCCTCACACATTGGCTTTAACTGCACTCACTTGTCAACTCGATAAATACACTAATTATGACGAGGATATTAAACAGTATATAGTTACAGTTACAGAATTTCTTTTACATCATAATTATTTTGTATTTGATAGACAATTTTATTTGCAGATTCAAGGTTGCCCGATGGGCTCTTGTTTCTCTCCTTTGTTGGCTAATATATTTGTTTCATGGTGGGAAGAAAAGTACATCTATTCTATTGATAATCCTTTTTCTCAAGACATTTTTATTTACAGTAGGTACATTGATGATACCTTACTTATTTGTCAGGGTATGGTATCTAATATTCCTAAATTCATATATTACATTAACAATAATCAGTATAATTTAAAATTCACTTTGGAAAGTAATCAGAAACAAATTAAATTTTTAGATTTGACATTGCTTGGTAATGCATTGGATGGTAAAATTTATACCTGTACGTATAGAAAACCTATTTCAGGTAATGGTATACTCTCTAGTTGTCATCCACATCACGTTATTGAAAATCTACCGGTTGGGGAGTTCATACGTGTTAAAAGGAACTGCAATACACAAGAAGCCTATGATACTGAGAAATTAAATATAAGTCAGAGATTAAGGGATAGGGAATATAAACCCAATAGTATATGTAGGGCTATTGCTAAAGTGGATAAACAATCTAGAGGAGAATTATTATATAGTTCTAAGGTTAAAGAGAACCTGTCACATAGTTTTTGCCCCCCTGGCTGAGGACAGAACAAGCTAGTGTCAGACCTGCTGTTTCCAGCACTGGGTCCCTTATTCTGTAAGATGCTGTAGTTTCCTTGTATTTAATGCTCAAATCTGCAGTTTTCAGCCAGAAGAGTCATTCGAAGAGTCCTTCAGAGTGTCAGTTTTTTTTCAAACCCCGCCCACCTGAGGCTAGCCCCGCACATCTCAACTGACAAACCTATTACTTTGAATAGGTAGAAACATGTGAATAACTGTCAGTAGGCGGAGCTAGCCTTTGGTGGATGGAGTTAACACCTACTCATGAATAAGATTTGAGGGGTAAATGCTCTAAAACTGCTGCATCTTACAAAATAAGGGAGACAGCTCTGGAAACAGCAGGTCTGACACTGGCTTGTACTGCCCTCAGCAAGGGGGGCACAACCTATGTGACAGGTTCCCTTTAAAGAAAACAACAATAAATATGATGTTAGTTTTATTACTCCATATAGTTGTCAATTTGAAGCCATTTCTAATATTATTAAAAAACATCAACCTATTCTCAATCTAGATCCAGTATTGCGCAAGATTCTCAAAAGTGGCTGTAGATTTATTCCAACTAGACCTACAACTATAGGTAATAGGGTTTCACCCGGTATGTATATTAATACTACCAGGAATAATAAAAGGTGGATGAACTTTAAAGATTCTTTTAAATGTGGAACATCTAGATGTGGTCTATGTAAATACATGGTCAAAAGCGATTCTTTTGAATCTTATAATACTGGCAAGTCGTATCCTATTGTATCTTTTTTAAATTGTCACAGTAACCATGTAGTCTATATGATTACATGTGAGGACTGCCGTTTGCAGTACATAGGCTGCACCACTAGATCTCTCCACATTAGGATTAGAGAACATATTTATGACATCAATCACCCACAAGTTAGGAGTTTATCAGGTGCATTTAAGCATTTTATCGATGTACATTCAGGTAATTTGAATTCTTTCAGAGTTAGAGCCATTGAAGGAGTATTAAGACCGTCCCGGGGTGGGGATTGGAGAAAGCTCCTTGTGCATAGAGAAGCATTTTGGATATTTTCCCTTGAGACGCGTTACCCACAGGGTCTTAATTATCGATCAGATCTCATGTATTTGTATTAATGTTCTGTGCATAAGGTTGTTTTCTAATGTGCGTTTACAAATTTATTTCCTATAGTTGTTTCCTATAGTTTTTCTGTTTATGCATTGTTGTATGTTTTGTTTTTTGAGTTGTTATATAATGGGTTACATTTCAGGAGTTTGTTAATTGTTTTCCGGAAGTATATATAAGAGTGGTGTTGGACTGCTACTTGGTAGTTACCATTAAGAGCCATTTGCTAGGCTCGAAACGCGTAAACTCAGCAGTTACTATGTGATTTTTGTTTTTACTGTTCATCTAATAAAGTGCGTTCTTGAAGAACTTTTTGTTTAAACCCGAGCACGAGTGCTGGAGTTTCTCCTTGTGATTTGCTCTTCACTACCTTGTTCGAAATAATGCAGCCGAGGAATGGAAGGCTTTGCTGATGGAACAGACATTTTTTGAGCTTGGCATAGAGGCGGTTAGCCCTCAAACGCTGAATGACCTGTCGTACATGGCTTATGTGGGATTCCAGATCGGGGGGGGGAAAATTAGAACATCGTCCATATAGACAACGACACAGGAATACAGGACGTCCCGGAATATGTCATTGACGAAATCCTGGAAAACTGCTGGAGCATTGCAGAGACCAAAGGGCATCACTAGGTACTTGAAATGCCCATTGCGGGTGTTAAAAGCCGTCTTCCATTCATCCCCCTCTTGTATACGAATGAGATTATAAGCTCCCCACAGATCCAATTTAGAAAATATCCTGGCTCCCCGAAGCCGGCTGAAGAGCTCAGTAATCAAAGGCAGAGGATACCGATTCTTAATGGTAATCTTGTTGAGTCCTCGGTAATCGATGCATGGCCGTAGGGGGCCGTCTTTCTTCTATACGAAGAAGAATCCAGCCCCGGCAGTGGAGGAGGACTTCCGAATAAATCCCTTCTTGAGATTTTCATTAATGTAGGCCGACATAGCCTGCATCTCGGGTACTGACAGTGAGTAGACTCGGCCCCAAGGCGGAGAGGTGCCGGGCAGCAGATCAATTGGGCAGTCGTAAGGGCGATGCGGAGATAGAGTCTCAGCTTGCTTCTTGGAGAACACATCTGCAAATTTCTGGTATGGAGCAGGAAGGCCTGCTAAAGATGTGGGTGGTTTCGAAGAAGCGGGACGCACCGGGCGTGGTGCCACCAAACAGCGAGATCGACATCCTTGCTCCCAACGTAAGACTTCGCCCTTTTCCCAGTTGAGCACAGTGGCGTGCCGCTGCAGCCACTGAAGACCCAGAAGGACAGACGAGGAGGACCGAGGGAGCACATAAAACACCAGTTTCTCCTTATGTAGTGCCCCCTACCTGAAGGAGCAAGGGCTCGGTACGGTACTGGATCGGGTCACGGAGGATCTCCCCACTGACAGAGGAGATGATAAGAGGCTTTTCCAGATGGACCACGGGGAGGTTGTATCTAGACACCAAGGCAGCATTCACGAAATATCCAGCCGAACCGGAGTCCACGAAGGCGGAAACTTGGAATTGAACTCCCAGTCCAGATTCGACAAGCACGGGCATGGTCAAATGAGGAGAGGACTTGCTCTCACCTAGGAACGCCTCTCCCATGTATCCTAGGTGCGTGCGTTTCCCGGACGCTGAGGACGAAGAGGGCAGCCCCAGCGGAAATGTTCTGGGCTGGCACAATAGAGGCATAGATTTTCTTCACGCCGCCGGGTCAGCTCCTGTGGAGTCATTAGGGCTCTGTCTACTTGCATGGGTTCCTCCGTAGCTGGCAGGGAGGACAACTGAGGTGGCCTCTGGAATACAGGAGCTAGGCGGGGAAAATGGCGACCCCTGGCAGGTTCGCGTTCCTGGTGGAGCTCTTCTCGCCGTTCAGAAAAACGGATATCAATCCTAGTGGCCAAAGAGATAAGGTCATTCAAGGAGACAGGAGGATCATGGGTGGAAAAGGCATCCTTGATCTGGCTGGAGAGGCCTTTCTTAAAGGTGGCGGCTAATGCCACATCGCTCCATAATAGCTCCGAGGCCAGAGTGCGGACCTGGACCCCGTAGTCGCCCACTGAGGAGTCTCCTTGGCGTAGATTCAGTAAGGCATTTTCGGCAGAAGAGGCTCGGGCAGGTTCCTCAAACACGCTGCGGAACTCTGTGAGGAAGGCGTCGAGGGTAGCCGTGACCGGATCGTCTCTGTCCCACAGAGGGGTAGCCCAGGCCAGGGCTTTCCCGGAAAGAAGGCTGACCACGAATGCGATCTTCGACCTCTCAGTAGGGAATTGGTTACCCATCAACTTGATATGCAGCGAGCATTGAGTGATAAAGCGCCTGCAAGCCTTGGAGTCCCCATCAAACTTAGCGGGCATGGACAGACAGAGCCTTGGACCAGCAGCTGGTGTGGAAGCTGAAGGTACAGCGGATGCCACAGGAGCCGGTTGTTGCTGCTGGGTGGCCAGGCACTGCTACATCATGGCGGAGAGATGGCTGAGCTGCTGGGCCTGCTGGGTGATCTGCTGATATTGTTGCGCCACGATGGTGGTTAGGTCAGCGACGCTAGGCAGAGGCACCTTGGCGGAATCCATGGCCGGATCTTACTGTCATGAGCAACGGTTGTGGATCCTCTGGACCACCGCAAGCGATGGCATAAGCCATGCCAGGGAGCGGAATATAAGTAGGTCCCGGTTTTCACCAGAGCCCTCCGCAAAGCGGGATGGACTTGCTGCGGCGGGAGTCTACCAGGTCGCTACCCCTGACGTGACTTGTGTGCGGAGGCAGCCGAGGTGTAGCGAGGTACAAAATTGTAAGGCGTAGACGTAGTCGGGGACAGGCAGTAAGGTCAGGACAGGCGACAGAGGTTCGTGCTCGAGGTCAAGCAGGAAGGTCAGGACAGGCGACAAGATTCGTGGTCGAGGAATGGAGGAAAATGGTATGGTAACCCAAAATGACAAACTTCGGGAAATGCTTTTTTCTGGGGGACTAATGGCACAAAAATATGGGCAGGGGAACCGGGAAAGAGGCGGTTTAAATAGGGGCGCGCCCCAGCAATACCCAATTACCGGGCGCGGCCCCTTTAAATTTTAACACGCCCGCTGCCCTAGGGGCGGGGGGCCGCGTGTGGCCGGGGGGACAGAGGCGGGGCCCAGGAGCGTGGTCGGTAAGTACCCCGTGGGACAGATCGGGGAACAGGCGCCCGCGACCCACAACGGGAGGGGGGTCGCGGGGGGGTCCGTAAAATTTAAATCTTTCCTTTTTACAATCTGAAAATCTTCCTTTACCATCCAGCAACAAGGGATACGCTGGGGGCGCCTATTGACACCTTAAATTTCCTTCAAACCCTTCAAAAAAATGTTAGGGCACTGCCGGGTTTTTTTTATAAATTTTTCACCCCGGGTTTTTTAAAATATTTAAAAATCGCAAAAAATCGGACTGTATCCTCACTGAAGTCTCGTCACAAAAAATTTTTTTTGAGCATTTCTAAAAACGCCGGCCTTCAACGAAAGAAAATATTGCCCAGGGGACTCATTTGGGTTTCCCCTGATGGGGGGCCGTAAAAATCTGACCGCTTTTTTCCCTTCCACAAAAAGGTACAAAACTTTTATGCAGAGAAGTTAAAAATTTTCCCATGGGGTTTCCCAAAGGTATTTTAAACTTAGCTGTGTATACTACCCCACTTCCCTTTATAAACTATGTGTGCGACATCAAAAAAAAAAGTGGTACAATAAGATCAATGCATATAACTGAACATACAATTTATATAGTAGAATTCTATGAATCTGGCATCAAAGGAATTTTCTACCAGAATATTGCTGGAATAAGCTATCAGTTTTTCGGAGCAATTGGTGACAACAGAATCCTTCACAAATTTCCCCGAAAGGGGAAGGGTCCCCAAAAAACCTTTAAATCTACCCTTTTTTCCCTGCATAATGCTTCTCCTGTCAACCTGTCACTGTGCAAGGAAATGCAGATGGGGACCCCCTGTGTGCGAGAAAACTGCCCAAAGGGCCTTCTCCCCCCGGTTAAGTCATGCCAGCTACCCCTTTTTATAGGGATTAAGTACACTGAAATTAAATTTTCATTCTTCGCCTCACCTAGGCCCCCACCCGAAGAAACATATCCATACCTATTCCCTTATGCATTTACAACAGTACCAGCATGTTCTTTATTTCTCTGCAAAAAACAACCAACTTTATTTTTTAAATAAAGGAGTATGTATTTTCAGTCCCTGGAGGCGGCACTGTGAGAATGTTCTCTTCACGCTGGCACACTTTAATCACAGCCCTCACAACACAGTCAGGCAAGCACAATAGTTTTACGCACAGGATGCTCATGATCAAGAGTGCAGTTCACAGAGTCAAGGGCTGTTCACAGTTTGCATGTTTTTAAGGAAAAAGTCCTGATATCTCTTCAGTTCAGCATCCTGGAAAAGGATGCCTCAGGTCAGCAGTAGGAAGGAATCTCCCATCCTGAGGGAAAAAAAGAGGGAAAAATGTTCACCGAAAATTAATTGATGGGTTTTAAAAAACTTTTACGATTAAGCCCTTTTTTTAAAGAAACACTAAGCAGCAATGAAAAAAAAGGACAACGATTCTTTTCTATTGAATCCTCCTATTACCTAAAGTGTTCACTGAAAGATGAATCTGCCTTTTCATTTAAAATATAAAAAAAAATCCAGTAACTTTATGTTCTTTTCTGCAAAAAACTGTTTGTTTTTCCCGTAGGGGAAAGTTTCTCAAAACTTTAATGGCAAAAAATGGTTCTTATGCAGAGCGCATATATACGATTATTGATGAACAACCTAATATAGTTTATTAACCCTTATTTATACTTTAAATTCTTTAAAATAGTATACTATAACATATTAATGTAAATAGTATATAATATATTTAAAATATAATAATAAAATTAAATATTATATATATATTTTTTTATATTATATAATTAATTAAATAAATATTTATTTATAATTTCAGAATCCCCGTCCAAAAAAGGGTTATTATAGTTGTTCCTATATTGTCCAAAGGGGATATTAATAAAATATGAAAAAAGATGCGGACTCAAAAAAAGTGTATACCCTTTTAAAAAAAAAATATTATATAAAGATAATAGATAATAGATAGACGATGATGTTTTTTTATATTATATATATATTTTTTTTATATATTTTATATATATTATAATATTTATTTAGCCTTTGGCATATTTTTTATTTTCTTAACATAATAAAAATTTAAATGGGGTCACATTTCAGGGGCCTGCACCAGCATTTTATAGTGCTATACTGATTGGTGGAATATATAAAGACTTATGAATATTTAGCAGTGCTAGTCTGTAGTGGGGTATCAAAGTAGTTATTTTTTTAACCGTGAACCCCCCCCTAAGGCTAGCACTTTTAAAGATTCAAAATCCTCTTTTTTTTACCAATGAGTTATACTACAAAAATTTCCCGGTGAAGATACCTGAAATGTGAACCTATGAGAAGGCAGTTTTAACACAATTCTATGTTGAAGCCGAGGCTTCTGGTTGTCCCAAAATTTTAAGATTATTGTCCCCACTTTGAGGTCTAACAAAAAAGGCCCTTTCTCTAAATGTTTGGGGGTTTTACAGTTTCCATTTTTTGTATTGCTCTATGGTGGTTGTGGAATAGGGACCCATTAAGATCCTGATAAAAGGATAAATAGTAAGGTTGCTTGTTCCTTTAAAGGGGTGTATTGCTTTTTATTTTTGGGGGGGTTTTTGAACTTGAGCCTCACTTCCTGAAATCCCGGGGCGTTTTTCCCCCCCCAGTGGGGTGTTTCTTTAACTGAAGGGGGCCCCCCTTCATGTTCTGGGCTCCAGGTGTCCCCCCCTCCAATATCACTGTCCCCTTCCCCAGCAGTCTAATTTTGTACACAGGGCCGCATTCAGTTAAACAGTCTTCTATGAAATCACATGACTCTCACAGCTGGAGGTTTGCACAGTTGAATCCATCCGAGACAGATCCTTCCCTCTTTTTTCTAAGGCCCACCACAATTCTGGTTTCTGATTGTAAAAAGTAGCTGCTGTAATGAGGGTAGTTAGCTGTAAGATGAAATTTTTGCGGCCCTTACACTAGGAGCCATTAAGGGGCAACCCGGCACAATTCGGGTGTTTTCTGTTATAGAGTAGCTGCAGGGGGCATAGCTTATAGAGTAAATTGTTGCGGACCCTAACTGAGAGGCAGGAATGCAGTTCCATGAAATCCCCTTCCCGGGGCCGGAACAAAAGTAAATTATTTTAAAAGCCTCAGTAATGAAATGCAAGGAGGGGGGGATCCCCCCTATCTGACCACCTGGAGAAGTTTTTTACAGAAAAAAGAAGATAAGGGAATACGTGAAAAAAAGACAGCTTTGCTAATGACATTTAATTTCAAATTGCTTGTTTTCACTACCCAATATTTGAAAGGCCCTTTAATAAATTTTTTAAGTCTTAAAAGGTTTTCATCCAACTAAAAAGTTCCCCCAAAAACAAGTAAAGAAACCTCCCTTATGATTGTTTTTTCTCAGTGACAGTAAGGAGCAAAACCATGTTGGAGTTCCCTTTTTCAGATTTAAACTTTGCACATTCTCAAAGCAGAATACAAACAACAGTAAATACAGACCTGGATATAGTCCAATATTTACTGTCCCGTTCTGACACCCACAACATAAATTCCAGCCAAATTCACCAAATTCATGGAGTACACTTCAATTTAGCACATGTTGCCATTTCCTGTGTTTGTCTTCTCATCCTCCTTGTATAAAGAGCAGTGTATGAGCAGTTTTGCATGCTCCACAATGTTTTTATTTATCTTCATTACTTCCCGGAAAACTACAACAATGTCAGAATGCACTATATAGTAACACGATCTAGTAATGGAATCGCACAGCTGGATCCCTCTATTCATAACAGAGAGTAACTGATTCATTATGAACAGTACCATTTATCTGAACCATGAAAGCAATGGCACAGGTGAGCATACCATTTTTATTATGTTCATCATTTTTAGCTGAATTTGAAAAACGGGTATAATTCCAATGCTAAATTTGTAATGCAGAATTTTTGTCTAAAAAAAAAAAAAAAAAAACACAGTATCATGCTACAGAAAGTTGTCTTCTGCTGTGATCTAAGAAGAGAAAAGGCTATTTCTCCACAGGCCTGGTTTATAGTCGGATTTTAAAGTTGATTCAGTATTTAGAATCCACAAAAATCTTGCTGTAATCAATGTACATAGACCACAATAAAAATTAGGGCTGTAGTCTACACAGCTCGGATTTTCTGAGCTCGGACTTCAAATCCGAAATCTGACCCAAAAAATTAGAACATGTTCTATAATCAGCCGGAAGACAGTGGATTATAGTACTGTTTTATGGCAGGAGGCGCTCAAAATCCGAAAGTGTGACAAAAAACAAAAAACCTGTAAAATACTGGTTGGATTATAATTAGAATCTGAACAGTATTTTACACTCTGCCGTGTGGACGCAGCCTAACAAAGCCATGATATCACTTTTAAGTTAAACTTTGTTACATCTGTATGTATATAAAGTTATTCAAACTTAAAACATAATAAACACATTTGTTGCAAGTCAAATTACACCGGGCATACTTTGCTTATCTTCCCTATGACATTTTGTCATTGTATGTATATGTAAGTTTTCTGGCATACAAAATCTCTAATTTTTGTACAAGCTTAAGACCATGTCCCCACAGCACCAGTTTGCAGTTTTGCAAACTGTCTGAAAAACTGGCCACAAACCTTTACATAGGGCCTCTATGGAAAACCCGTGCAGCATTCCCCACTGCACGGGTTTTATGCCCGAAAAACATTGGGCGACATGTATGAAGCTCGCCACGTCGGGGCGCACCTTTCCACCGGTTTTCCGGCGAAATTTGTGCCTGATTTAGGTCAGCACTGGGGCGCGCTCATACATACAATGAAAAGTCCGCCGTGCCTGGCCAATGGTTGGGGCGCAATGAAAATAAAAATTAATTCAATAAAATAATTTTTACATGATTTTATTGAATTAATATTTTTTTTTCTTTACCCCAATATTATTGATAATTTTATATACACATTGGTACAACTTCTGTACTCTTATCATTTTATTTCGGCCATGTACTGTTGTATTCACGATTGCATTAGAAAACCCATAAGAACGTCGCTCGCTCTCCCATTGGTCCAAATAACCGCGCCTCTTTTAAGTTAGCCAATCACAGAGCTCGCTCGGAATGTCTTTTCCCCATAGAACACTATGAGAAAGTAGCTCGCGCTCTGATTGGCTAAGCTGGACGAGCCCCCGCTAGCTCAACCAATCAGCTCTTTTCTGCATTTTTACTGTATTTTGAACTGTCCCGGCTTTGAATATGATTGGTCAATATTTCTCCATAGGTTAGAATGGGTCCCTGTCGCTCCTATTCTGATTGGTCCATACTCCTCCATAAGATATAATGGGCCAGTGTCGCTCCTATTCTGATTGGCTGGTTTATGCCGACCAATCAGAAGAGCTTAAACAATTTGAATTACTGTATTTCCCGGCAATTCTCTATATTGCAATTCCTTATGTAGCGCCGGTCTCGGCGACAAATGCGTTTTTAGGGATTTCACTGATTTATTTTTAGAGAAGGTTTCAGCGCTTTATCTGATAATCTTTTACACTTAATAAAAATGAGTTTTTTATTCATACTCCATGCCGCACGGCGCTGAGAGCCGAGATTTCATTGCGCCAATCTCTCCATAGACTACAATGGGAGAAGTAGCTTGCGCTCTGATTGACTGGGATAGCCAAGCCCCCGCTTGTTCAACCAATCAGCTCTTTTCAGCATTTTTACTGTATTTTGAACTGTCCCGCCTTTGATTTTGACTGGTTTAAACTTCTCCATAGGCTATAATGGGTCCCTATCGCTCCTATTCTGATTGGCCGAGATAGCCAAGCCCCCGCTTAGCTCAAACCAATCAGCTCTTTTTCTGCATTTTACTGTATTTTGAACTGTCCTGCCTTTGATTCTGATTGGTCAATAGTTCTCCATAGGTTTTAATGGTTCACTGTCGCTCCTATTCTGATTGGCCGGTTTCTGCCGACCAATGAGAATAACTTTCAGAATTTGAATTACTGTATTTCCCGGCAATTTCCAATATCCTAATTCCTGATGTTGCGCCGTTCTAGATTTTTGGAAAGTGATTTTTTTAATGTATTTTTTATTTTTGAGGTTTGAGCTCTTTTTCTGATAATGTTTTACGCCTTTATAAAGGCGGAATCATACTCCATGCCGCACGGAGCAGAGCGCCGAGATTTCTCTTGCGATCTTCTATGTTTCCTCTCATGTTACGTTCTCGCTTCACTTCGCCTCCGCCGGAGCATTTAGACCAAAATAAACTAGGTCTGCCTGTCGGAGCTGCCGAGCGCTGCAATGCGCCGCACTTTGCCGACTCGCGATCGTACATGCCTCGGAGTTTTCGAGCGCGCCGCGTCCCGCCCCGGAACGCCTACAGCGCGCCCACAACCCGCCCATTGCCCGCCCCTTAATGCGGGGCGCAGCTGAAAGTGGCGAACGCTGCGCCTAACACCGTATCACTGCGTCCGACAGGGGGATTCGGGCCGGGAGGCGCAGGTTACACCAAAAAACAGGCGAAAAGCCCGATCATACATGTCGCTCATTGTGCTTGTTCATTCTTCCGTCTGGTTTTCGGACAGAATATGAGCAAGTGAATGTAAAAGGGGAGGGCTTTTCTCTGCTTATCACGGAGAAAAGCTGTCCCCCTGCGGCCATGTGCATGGCACAAATAACGGACAAATAACGGTCAGATAAACCGACCGATATTTGTCCTGTGCTGTGAGGACGCGCCCTAATTTGCACAAAAATGTGCAACTTTTCTACATTGCCCTTGACATGCTTTAAAAAAGTTGATGGGGCATGTCCTTCCGTGGCTCCATATATTTGTAATAATTTACTGTATCTAAAATGTTAAACTGCAGGGAATGGAGCTGTCTCCATTCCCTGCTGTTAGCGACAGATCTCAGCTGCAATTAGCAGCTGACACCAGCTTCCTATGTAGGAGTTTATTAACAACAGTATGTACCAGTATGTCCTGTGTCGGTAATGGGTTATTGAATATCTCCCTTGGTCTCTCCTTGTAAAGTTTTATTATACAACATTATAGGTAAATGTTTGCTAATGAGTCTCATATACAGCTGTAGCAGAACTAGGTTGCTGTTCCATTATTTGTTCGCCGTGGCAGTGCTCAGAATTAAAGCAGTGCTCTACTCTAGTTTACTATTAGAAAATTACTTCT